>JASANU010000827.1:0-71127 GCA_030849675.1 Trypanosoma platydactyli | reverse complement strand
GACCCAAAGAGGCGCATATCGGTGGAGGGTATCATTGATCATCCATGGTTCCAGGTTGGGTGGGACCCATCATGTCTAATGGTGGATGAGTAGTTTAATTTAGTATTGCGATTATTATTAGCTCTCTTGTAAAATGTATTTGTTTGGTTTTTTTTCGATAATTGAAAGAATTGTGCAGCATGGTGACCCCAGTGTATGGTTGTTGGTGATGCTGTGGTGTGTAATGAATATTCCTCTTGTGAATTTTATCGTTGAGGAAAGTTTTATTTTTGGTTATAGAGGACTTTGAGGAAATTGCATTTACCGGGTTTGTGGGCTGTAGTGAGCTTCGTGATGAGGAGCAGCCGCATGGAGCTGTTTTCAAAAAAAAAAATTGTAAATCTGCTGTAGTGCTGTTTTCTATTATTTCACTTGGGCATTTATTGCACTCCAGTGTCAGCAAAATATATGCGCATGTGCATAACGGCTAATATAGTATGTATGCGTGCTAAGTATGTTTTTATGTGTTTATTTTTTTTTCATAAGGGCGTGTGCGTGTGTGAAGCAAAGCATCTTTGCAAGTTTATTCCTCCCGCAAATATACAACTCGGTGCTGGTGTGGGGGGGGGGTGTCTTTGGTAGACCGTGTTTATAGTAAGCGATTTTTTCTGCAGGTGATCCATGTGTTTCACTGCATGTGCCCTGTTTTTCATTAGTCTGCGCGTGTGCGTGTGTGTTTGTCAGTGCGCATGTGATCTTTGTATCTCCGCTTGTGTCACGACTTTTCATCTTCCTCTTCTTGTTCATGGGGTGGCTCGTGTATCGGATCATCACTAACGTGTTTTTCATTAGGGTTTTTGTACAGCCTGGAGAAGGTTCTACGAGAGTCTTAGAAGCGAAAAGGCACGCATTCGAAGCGGAAAAGTGCAATGAACGTGGGGCCCTACATGCTGGGCAAAAAGATCGGGGCGGGCAACTTCTCTACAGTACGGCAAGCCACCGATGAAAATGGGCGAAAGTGGGCAGTCAAGATCATAGACAAGACACGCCTGAAAAAAGAAAACATGGAGGATCAGATGCGGCGCGAGGTTGCCATCATGCGCTCGTTGAAACAGAGCAACATCGTTACCATGCACGACGTGTTGGAATCCAGTAACCACTACTACCTCGTGCTGGAGTTGGTGCCGGGTGGAGAACTTTTTCAAAAGCTCATAAAGGCGAAGCGGTTTGATGAGCCAACAGCACGACACTACTTCCAGCAGCTGATGGCCGGCATCTACTACTGTCACAGCAAAGGGTTTGCACATCGTGACTTGAAGCCAGAAAACCTGCTGCTTGACGCGAAGGGGAAGCTGAAGATATCTGATTTTGGTCTTGGCAACCTCCAGCAAGATGTTCTGTTGGAAACGGTGTGCGGAACCCCGAATTACGTTGCTCCAGAAGTTCTTCAAGAGCGCGGCTACAATGGGCTCTCTGCTGACATCTGGAGCTGTGGTGTGATTCTGTACGTGATGCTCGCCGGTCGTCTTCCTTTCGACGATAATGATATTGGTAAGCTTTTGGCGAAGATTGAACGCGGCGAGTATCAGATGTTGCGCCACGCGTCGGATGCGGCAAAGGACCTGATCTCGCGGATGCTTACAGTGGNTGATCTCGCGGATGCTTACAGTGGACCCAAAGAGGCGCATATCGGTGGAGGGTATCATTGATCATCCATGGTTCCAGGTTGGGTGGGACCCATCATGTCTCTGCCGACGCTCATAGTTTTTTTTGTTTTTTTTTTTTTGTTGTTGATCGCTGACGTTTTTTTTTTCATTTTGCGAGAACCTGCGACAGGAATGTGCTCCCCAGTCCCGCACTGCATCTCATACCGTTGGATTGACAGAAGATGAAATTATTGTTTCTTCCCAAATATTCACCTTGCTGCAATGGCGTAGGTTCTGAAACTACTCACTTAACCTAATCCTTACCTCTTGCGTGGAAGGCCGGCTGAGGGAGGTTTCATCATCTTTTTTTTGCCTGTGACGACTTTACTATGGATAGCGAAAGTTGTTTTATATTCTCTGGGGGGGGGTGTTCGATATTGTTATTGGCATAATAAGCGTAAATTTGGGAACTAACACACAGTTGGCTCTTTTATGTTCTACACAGGGAAACATGCAGGGCCTTGAATATTATTGTTGCTGTTGCTGAAGCCTGGTTTCTGTGGTGAGAGATAATGTTATGTTTAGTGCAGTAATGTCGCAGTGGCACGAGGATTAGTTGTTGCATTGGAGAGTTTTTTCATTCTTTTGGTACATTATCTTCTTTTTTCATTTGCTGGGGCTTGATGTGGGGAGTGAGAATTGCCCATGAATGCGGGGCTGATGAGGATGTTTCTGCTGTGGGTGGCAAAAAGCGGTGTTTTTCTGCTTGCGGTTGTTGATGTCTTTGCTCAGTGAAAAAAGGCGGCGTGGCTGCTCCAACCCTTTTTTGTAAGAAGAAATATATACATATATATTCTCTTTGGAGTTTTTTATTCTTTTTTTTTTTACTGTATTTTCTCTTGGCTCTTTTGTTATATCGTGCCTCCCCACAGGGAGGAAGTTGAGAAATGCTTTTCGTTTTCTTTTGTGTTTTGCATTTTTGTCAACTGCTTTTCCACTTCATTTTTTTTAGATATTATTTTCCATTTCCGCTCTGTGGTTTATGTCTTTGTTTCGTTTTTTTTTTCATCTCTGCTGCTGAGTGTGCCAATGCTTTTTCTTGTTCTTTACTGTGTGTATGTGTGTGTGTGTCTGTATCTACATACGTGTCTTTATGTGTGTGTTGGTTGGCTCTGACGTCTTGTGCGTTGCTTCAGATTTTTCATTGGTGCTTGTGTGGGATAAAACAAGGCGTTTTGTGGCTGATGCAACGAGCATCTCTTTTGATGTGTGCTCGTCCGTCTGTCTGTGCGTGGTCTCTGCTGCCGTTAGAATTCTTTCCTGGCATCTTTCCCTTTTTTATATAATAGTGTTCTCATCGTGTGCGTGTGTGGAAGGGAATTCGGCAGTGCGACCAAATGACACGCATGGTGGGGAAGTACGAACTCGGCCGCACGCTGGGCTGCGGCAACTTTTCCGAAGTCAGGGTGGCGCGGGACATGGAGGACGGAAGCACCTGGGCGATGAAGATTATCGACAGGGAGATGCTTGTGCGAGAGAAGACGGAGCAGCAACTGAAACGGGAGGTTGCAGTACTCAGGCGACTTGGCCACCGCAACATTATACGAATGCGTGAGGTCCTTCATACGTCTCGTAACGTTTACCTCGTGCTGGAGTTGGTGCCGGGTGGAGAGCTTTTCGACGAGATTGTGAAGGCGAAGCGGTTTGATGAGCCAACAGCACGACACTACTTTCAGCAGCTGATGGCCGGCATCTACTACTGTCACAGCAAAGGGTTTGCACATCGTGACTTGAAGCCGGAAAACCTGCTGCTTGACGCGAAGGGGAAGCTGAAGATATCTGATTTCGGTTTTAGCAACTGGATGCCACCAACCACAGAGACCACTATGTTGTTTCATACCGCCTGTGGAACACCCAGCTACGTTGCGCCCGAAGTTCTGCATAGACGAGGTTACAATGGGCTCTCTGCTGACATCTGGAGCTGTGGTGTGATTCTGTACGTGATGCTCGCCGGTTACCTTCCGTTTAACGACAAATCTCTGAATGGACTGTTCGCGAAGATTGAGCGCGGCGAGTACCGAAGGTTGCGCCACGCGTCGGATGCGGCAAAGGACCTGATCTCGCGGATGCTTACAGTGGACCCAAAGAGGCGCATATCGGTGGAGGGTATCATTGATCATCCATGGTTCCAGGTTGGGTGGGACCCATCTTTGCTCAACGCGGAGTTGGACTCTTCTTTTTTCATCAACAGCAACCACTCGGACAACGACGTAGCGAGTTCTTTTGATGTTGACGACCCTTTGAGAGCACGTGAGTACCGCCTGAATACGACCACAAGCGCCTTAAAGAGCGCTACCTGTTAGGAGGACGTCTGGGGCGCGGTGGCGTTGTGTTGACAGAGTTTTCTGTGCATCAAACCTGCTTACTGTGACATCTGCAGGGACCGGACGATAACCGGTGCTGTCTGCAAACCTTGCAATACGATCCATGTTTGCGTGGTGGGTCTTCACAGTTTGTCACTCTTTTTTATTCCATTCACCATCACACTAACTGCTTGCTCTCATTGGGCAGTGGAAAACGCCACATTAATGCACATGTGGTACTTTGCGTTAAGTTAAAATGACGGAGGCGATGACTAACGATAATTTTGCATTTTTTTCCCCTTCATATTACTATACATAATTGTATTATATTATTATTATTATTATTATTATTAAACTGCTATTATTTTTCAATATTTCTAGTATAATAACAATACTCTCTCTTTCCTGCACCATGCCCTTTCTTCACCACCACCACAACACTGTTTACTAGTTTATGAGTGTACGTTATATACATACATATTATGCACGTTTGTTTGTACATATACACTTCTAAATGCATGCATGCATATGTGCATGCGTAACCTTGCAATATTGCGAAGAAGAAGAAAAAAAAAATGTTATATCGTATCGTGCGCGTAAGTGACGGTGAAGTGACGAAGCCAAAGGCAAACGAAGACAGCGGTTGTGGGAAAACGTCGTTTCATTCTTATGGTTTTGCCTCGCCGCTGCTGCTTTGTTTATGATTGGAGGTGCCTTTTTTTTTTGTCGTGGCGTCTGATGACTACCCCCCCCCCCCAAATAAAAAAAAAAAGAAAAAAGAAAAGGCACTAAAAACTGATGATGATGATTATGATAGCAATGATAAAACAAGTGATAATAACAACAGGCGTGAAAAAATGTGGTGAAAAGAAGGTGATGTGGCACCCCCAAAATAAGTGCGGGTGCATCTGTTGGCGCTGTTATTTAATGTTCTCCTGTGCAGCTGCGGTATGCCTGCATATATGAGCGCTCCATGTAGGTGAGAGACGAGGGGAGTGGGGCATGCAGTGGAGAGGAATTTTTTTATTATTCGTTTCGGTGTGGCATCCGCAGTGCGGTGCTGGCAAGAGAAGGTGGGGCCGCGCACGAATAGCGGCCAAATCGGAACGAAACGTATTGCTCCACTCCCCTCATCCGAAGAAACACACGTCTTTTGTGTTGTTGTTTTCTTTTTTTTTTTCTTGTTCCTTCGTTGTTTCCGAAACTGCTGATGTCGTGCGCGAACTCCTCCCTGCCACCCACCCTTTTTGTTTTCTTCTTTGAATCTCCCGTCTTATTATTATTATTATTATTATTACCTCCTTGTGCCTTGTGTCGGCTGTACACAAACGTGCATACGGAAAGTTTTCTCTCGAGGCTGGCGAACGAGGGATGCTATAATCGTGCAGTATATAGTCTTCAGCGGGATGCCGAAAGCGGGCTGCCGATTCTGCACTCTCTTCCCAGTTTACTTCGATATATACATGTACATGCGTGCCTGCATGCATCGTATTTTTGGCATGATGGGATGGATCCCCTTTGTTTCTTTTCCCTTTTGCTGCGCTGCCTGCTTGAGTCTCTAACTCCCCCCTGGAAGGAAAAAAATCTCATGTTTTTTGCACCCAGCCTTTGTTATTTTTAAGTTTGACTGAATACGATTCTGGATACCGCTTTTCCTCATCCAATCTTACAGGTGCACATCCTTCTTTTTCTCTTGCCGTTCATCCTCGTTTACCCTTCTTTAGGAAGGTTCAAAATGACATTTTTTACGGCTTCTGCAGGGGAAGTGGCTGAATCACTGGGTAA
This sequence comes from Trypanosoma platydactyli, assembly GCA_030849675.1. Lineage (NCBI taxonomy): Eukaryota > Euglenozoa > Kinetoplastea > Trypanosomatida > Trypanosomatidae > Trypanosoma > Trypanosoma platydactyli. The sequence goes on along the minus strand of JASANU010000827.1, from coordinate 65,354 downwards.
TTCACATTCATCAATCTCACCGTTTTCGGCGCTTGCGTGGCGCACATCGCACATCATTAGCCGCGCATATACATTGGAACGCGAAAAACGACTCCATCAGTCAGAAGTTGAAGAGTCAACTGAAGTGAGTCACCGCCCTTCACTGATAGTATTGTTTCGTGTTCACCTGACATCAAGCAATAGAACGAAAAGTGTGAACGTAGGCACCACTAGGAGTGAGCCATTGCGATGTCCAGATGATCTCATGCACTTGATGCACCTACCCGAGGCAGGGACTGACGTCATCGCAGCCATGAATGATGTAGTAGATCGCGCTCGCCAATGCCTACTGGACGCATGTGCACTTCTGGACGATCTTGCGCCTGAAGGAGTTCCTACTTCACGTGAAGTAAAAGATGATGCTGAAAACAGTGTTTATTATTCTTCTTCTAGTTGCATTGATGTGGTAAGACGCACCAAAAACAATCACTCCTGTGAACGCTCAGGTTCTCCAGATAATGTGGAGTATGTGCAACCCTATGCGTCTCTTGTGTACAGCAGTGAGGACGGCATGTGTCCTACTAGTGGTGATCGTTGCCGCCGCACGGGTATTCACATCAGCAGAGGTGGTGACGGGAATGTGCAAGAGGCCCGAATAATGATACAATTTCTTCTGGGAACGGCTTTTTCCTGTCCATTTGAACCACTGGCTAAGGCCTTCCAATTTGTCATTGCGGAGGAGCTGGAACGGTCGCCGAATCCGTTCAAGGCGTGCCATGGGATTCTGAATCACCTTATTCCCCTCGATGTCACCGAAACAAAAGTAGATACAGAAGGGTACCATGGCGGGTCGAAAAATAGTTTTTTTTTTGTTGTGGATGGCATGCCATGTACTAGATGTAGTTTGGTAGAGGCTCTATCGTTTCGAAACGAGGTGTTTGAAGAGGTAAAGTGGTATAGGAGTCCCTCTCCAGCGGCAGCGTTGCCAGTTCTGGTACACTCACTCTCTGGAGACTTATTGGAAGAGCTTCACGTGCTTCAGGAGGCTGCAGAATCCCCTGCGAGCACGATGTTGCCCATTCCAACGGCCTCTCTTCACCGCCGGCGCACTGGTCGTCTTTCTTCGAGGACCCGGATGGGTCAGAGCAATTTTGTCAACAAGGAGGTGTCCAGTGAAAATGACGAAACAAGCGGTGAAGTGTCGAAAAAGAAATTATGGGAAGCATTGTCTCGCTGCGGTTTTAACATCTCTCGGGATGTCTCCGCACGTCGCCGAGATATATTGTATCACATATTCACAGAGCTCGGTGAGGTGCCGCAGTACTACCATGTTCTTTCCATCTGTCCGGGCCTTCTTCAGGCGCACCATCGTACACTTCAGTATATTTTCTTTGAGGAGGGTCCATTGCCTATCTGTGAACGATTGATGTTGGCCTTTATGGCGGCTAGCCGCCAAAGATGCGAATATCTCGTTTGTCGTTTTGGCGCTCTATTACTGCGCTTTGCTGAGAAACAGCAGTTCAGTGACGCAAGAGTACACAGTTGGTTATTGGACGGGCCTCCACCGAAATTGCAGGTGCTTCAAACCTTCATCGCCATTGCCACCCATGTTCCATGGCAGATTTCAGACCATCATATCCGTGTGGCCATGAACGCTGGGTGGAGTGTTCCAAGTCTCATTCAGGCATCGAGCATAGTGGCGGAGACACTTTCGCTCTGCAGTTTTGTCATGGGGCTCTTTATACCGAACGACTTGTGGGCATCGGTTACACTTCCCACCCCCCTCGTGTCGTCTCTTTCTACACACTCAAATCTTGGGGAGGGGTATCATCGTAGCCGGAAGAGTGGCATAGACTTCACACGATATACAGGTGTCGACAATATTGTGAGTGAGAACCGAATCAAGGGCTCTTCGGGCAACGTTTTTACGTTGTGGAGCGAAAGCTTTAATTGGCACGAACACGGTGGAACGATCATGGAGCAGTATTACCCGGGGGCTGCTTCTCTCATCAACACTGAATTTGACGCTTTTTCAGCTCTTGTCCGAGAGCTGAATCATCACGACTGTGTTGGTCTTACGACCCCTGAGTATTCCCCGTCTTACGCGTTCCGCTCCCTGCGATTGTACGTTCAGAATATAATGGGGTTTTCCGCTGATGATTATCCATACAACAACATCAACAAGGTGCTCCGTCGCCCAGCTAAGTTGATCGCACAGAGCTGCACTATGCGTCCTGAAACAATATCCTGTTTTCAGGCACGCCTCTGGGTTCAATCGAGCGGTGATTCTTGTATGACTTCTGGCGATGTTTCATCTCTGCAAGAGCCTTCAACGCATGCGGCAGAAAAGACGCGTCATATCGAAAATGATGGGATGGAACAGCAACAACAGCTTATCGACTCAGTTGCCTCACATCGGACTCCATTTACACTTAGCATGCCTGGAGATGTTCCTCAGCGGCAACAGCAACCCCGCCAAGATATTCTACAAAAAGCTCTGCATCTTCATGAGGAGCGACTGATATTTCTTCTCGTTCTTGCTACGATGGAGGCTCGGAAGGAGGGGTTGTTGGCCCTGCTTTTGCATCCCATGTGGAGGCTGCTTAACAACATGTAAAAACAAAGCAAGGATAGGGATAGGAGGGCGAAACGTGATTAGAGCAACAACTAAATGGAAGAAGGCGGAGAGGTAAGGTAAAAAAAAAAAAAAAAAGTGGTCTAGGGCCTCTGCACATTTGCGCATACTTGGTCTATTAGAAGGTAGTGTTGTTCTGCCCGGTAGAAGAGAGAATGTGTTTTTTTTTTTTCAAAATAACTGCATTGCGCGTGCAGGCTCACAGTTGTACACACGGCCACTGTTTACCTCCTTACGGATAGTGGAAGAGGGGGCTTCTCGCACGAATTTTTCTTGGTGATTCTGGAAATGCGAGGAGAATCACGCAGCAGTAAATACGCATGCATCGTGCCAAATGGTGGAACTAAAACAGAACTCTTCCCTTTAAACGAAGGGGAATCTTTCCCATTTTCTCACTCGGTTGCTTTTCCATTCACTGTCATTTTGCGAAGCGTAGGTTTGCATATGCTTTAGAAGGCGCGGAAATTGTTTCTGTCTTTCTGTGTTCGTGACTGTTAACACTCCAAAGCACCTAATTTTATTATGTGCTTGTTCGTTTACACCCTTTATTGATTGGACAAGTGGTGTTTGTGTTTCTTTTTTTTTTGTTGGTTTCTGCATCTAAATTCGGCACCAGGGGTAACGCGGGCCTTTAGGTGGCGAAAGAGTTTCAGCGAGGGGGGGGCGTGGGAACACGTTGCGTTTATCTTCGCCGTATGTGTGTTAAATTACCACTCTTTCTTTTTTATGAGTTTGACTGTTCCCTCATTTTTTCGGCATGATTTCTTTCCTTGGAAAAAATGGTGTAAAAGGAAAAAAAAAAAAACTCAGAAGAAGAGATATCACGCGAGTATCTTCATGCTGGGAGTAGTTATTGGCCTTGTAATGATGGGAGAAAATGACGAAGAGGTCGAGGGCCTTGGTGTGCATTTGTGCGTGTGTGTGTGTGAGAAGGAGAGTCGTCGGTGGATGATGCATACGTACACATACACACATAAGCACACAGATATATATATATATATATATATATATATATATATATATATATATATAATCAGGGATCACAACCTGGAACCGTACGGGGGTTCCATCAAAAGGGGGGGGGGGGGAAGACGAAGTGGTCTTACAAGACACGCCTTTTCTTTCCGTTTTCGATTTCTATTTTTTATTGTAGCTTTTAGGGTGTAATTTTGTACTCATTAGTGGGTGACAGGAAGAGAGTCTGTACGTGTGTGTGTGAGAGAGAGAGACTGCGTACGTGTTTGTGCGTGTGTGTTTGAGAGGGAGCATACGAAGGAAAATAACGAGGAGAAAGAAAGACTGATATATAGAGGCTGTGCAGGAGAGCAGTGGGAGCCCATAACACATATATACATACACGACGTACGTATTCCTGCATATTCTTCGAATCACCGTGCGACGCAGTTGAAGAGGATATTAATTTCTCATTTTTAATTTTAAGGAAGCTGAAACACGCACGGAAGGAGAACAGGCAAACCATTCCCGGGATGATCGACGACAATTCACGCGATAACGAGGAAGACTTCATCTTCAGCGAATATGCCATTGATGACATGCTTGACCCGTTGAGTCGTTTTTTGAGTTATCATTCCTCGGGTTTCTCATTACAGCGTGTGTTCCTATTACGCGAGCTTTCGGAAACCGTGATCTTTGCCGGATTTGATCAGAGTGCCAAGTTAATTGTACCACTCCTAAGCGGATTTACTTCCGATTGTGAGCCTTCGGTGCGGAGGGCATTAGTGCAGCAGCTCCCGGAAGTGGCCAAATATTTCGTGAATGAAGGTGGTGATTCGGGTTATGAATTCCTTTTGAACAATTTTCTTCCCATTGTCTTTGAGCTCTTGGTGGACAAAAATACAGAGGTTGCCTCCTCGGCGTTGACCTCTTTGACGAGTCTCGCAGGGATCGTCAAACCAGAACATGTGCAAGAGCACTTGCTCAGTGTTGTTGTGGTGCTGGCTCATGATGAGCGCGCAGAGGAATACCGAATTGCGGCAGCTAAGTTGTTTAATGATTTGGCGGATTTTTTTGGAAAGAATTGCTGTGTTCAAGATGTTCTCCCGGAACTGGAACTACTAGCGAATGATAGCAACTTTTCCGTCCGCAAAACCGTTGGTGAAAACATGGGGAATATAGCGAAGATAGTAGGGGAGGAGACTGCAGAATGTTCTGTGCTTCCAATCTACACAAACCTCTGTGGGGATGAGATTTGGGGGGTACGCAAGGCTTGTGCCGAAAATATTGAAAAAATGGCGCTGGGAATTAGCCCTGAAGCACGCGTTGTAAAACTTGTTCCCATTTGCCGCCTCTTCCTGGAGGATTCTTCGCGTTGGGTGCGTGTCACTACGTATGAGGTCCTAGGCAGGTTCTTGCACACCCTTCGCCGATCGGATTTGAGTCCTGATCTTTTGAAGCTCTATACCGACATGGCGTTGGACTCGGAGAGTGGTGATTCGGAATACAGGGTGTTGTGTGCCTTTTCGTTTCCTGCTGTTGTGGAAGTGGCAGGTAGGGAATGGTGGAAGGAAGCGGGGGACGCGTACGCTACTTTGCTGAAGGATGTGAACTGGAAGGTGCGGAAATCACTTGCATGCTCACTTCATGAATTTGCTCTCATTTTAGGTCGGGAAATTGCTGAGTCTCACCTCGTGAGTGCCTTTGAAATGCTTTTGAGAGACCTGGAGGAGGTGCGACTTGGGGTTGTGGTGCACGCTGACGTTTTTCTCGGCGTTGTTGGTGAGGCAACGCGCGAACGGCTTGTCCCGCTGCTCTGCCGTGTGCCCTTAGATGGTGAAAACTGGCGTGTGCGAAACGCTCTGGCGCAACGTATTGGTGATGTCAGTGTGCTTTTAGACCCAGCCAATAGCGTCGCACTAGCATCTGTTATCACCGTAGTGGTGCGTCTACTGGATGATAGCGTCATGGAGGTGCGTCGGTCGACATACCGGTCGTCAGCGATTCTGCTAAAGCATCTTGCTGATACAGGAAAAGAAAACGCTTGTGGCGGGTATGTACAGACACTGATACAGATTGCTGACCGCTACAGCTTCCGCAGCCGGCTGATGTTTGCCTACGTTGCGGAGGAGGTAGCGAAGCTCGGCGCAACCTCATTGATTGAGAAGTACTTCTTGAATGGGTTGATTGAGCTGGCCAAGGACACTGTCAGCAACGTCCGGCTTGCTGTGGTCTCCGTGATGACACGGACGTTTTTGGTAGATCCAAACTGGTCAGCAAATCCGCGCGTGCAACAGATCAAAGATATCTTAAATGAAACCGAGCCCAGCTGCTAGGCAAAATAGCTAATGCACTTGTTGGCGTTAGCTGAGACGTCGTTCCTTTTCGCACCCTTTTTTTTACACGGAAAGTTACACACGAGCACATGCACTTTCTTGAGGAAATTACGTGGTGAGAACGGCAATATGAAAAGGCGATAACAAGGATATAAATGCAACGTGAAGCTAGCCCACTCAACATTCTGTTAGCCCCTTCAGAAGCAAGCACAATGCACGGCAAGTTGAATGAAAATATACTCTGAAACACAGAGAGGCTATCGCGCAAACATGCATGCAGCTACTAACGACTGTCAAAGTTGAGGAAAAACAGGTGGCTATGACAGAATCTTGACCGATAGAGTGAGGGGTGTGGTGGAAAAAAAGAAAGGAAAAGAAAAAGAAGAAGGGGAATGTGACGGCATGGGTTTGGAAAGTACGCTAGGCATCTTTCTTGTGTGTTGCCGGGCTCTCCAAGTAAGATTGGGGATGAAGGTGTGCGATGGTGAAAGCGGAGAAAGAGGTATTTCGATCGGAAGGGGCCTCCACAGTGTGATTGTTTCCCACCCCTTTCCTTTCAGCTTTGAATGACGGCATGGAGAAAATAATATATATATATATATATATATATAGTGTGTACGTGTGTGTAGAAGTTAAGCAAACCTTCTCTTCTCCAGAATCGGATTCTCTCTTTTTTCTTTCGTAAGTCAAAAGAGCGTATTCTTTTGCCTTAATATTCTCCCATTTTTATTGTCCTGGACTCGCTCTAAAACTTTTTTCATCTCACTCGCGTCTTCCACCACCACCAGCACCGTCTATTGTTCTCTACTTCTGCCAACTGCTTTGCGTGCATTTGCTTGGTTTGGATACGACGTGCTTTTTGCTTCACCGACACCCTGAGAAAGCACTTGCGAACTCTCCACGTGCAAGAGAGTTGGACAGATGGAATGGGGGAGTGTGTGAAGGATGAGGTCTAGCAGGTTGACGGGCGGAAAAAAGTATAATTTGAGAACGAGGGTTTTTTTTTTATGAATGCACACACGAATCGTCCGAGACAAAATGTTACCCCATATGTACTTGTCGTTCTTGACATTTTTTTTCTTCTACCTCTTTTTTTTCTCTCTGGACGTGTGTGTGTGTGTGTGCGTGTCTGTGCGATAATTGCGCTCTGCAGTGCTCTCCGAATTATGAAGAAGGAGCACCACGCGCATGCAAAGATGTGTGATGAAGACAACCACGCACACACGTACACCCTCTTTACACCAGATCACCATAAGGGTGTTGATGGACAGGGGTGAGAAACGGAGAAGAGAACCGAAAAGTGGAACAAAAAGAAATAATCATGACGCAAAGAGGAGGCAATGGTGGCACCAACAGCAAGATTCCCATATGTGCGGGTGTGGGGGTACACAATCGCGTCGGACATCTCTAAAAAGGACCTATCTTGTCTGACTATGCTCTCTTTTCTTAGTATCTTTCTACCATACATTCCACTTATACCTGGATTTTTAAAAAAAAAAATATATATATATATATATATTTGTGTATGGTGCGAAACGATATCTACTGGGTATGCATCGGAATGAAATTTCAACTGCCAGGTTGATATATGGAAGTAGGTACATATTGCCTACTTCGCAGCGTTTGCGTGGGGGGATATCTGGCAATCCCTTTTTTCTTGGTTGGACGCGCGTGGTGAAATGCGATGGAAAAAAAAAAAGGGAGAAGTTTTAGGTGTTTCTGAGTGAGTGCTTCTGCTTTGCTTCTTGTTGCTGCAGGTGTTTTTCTCACATATATGGACCTACACAATGACACAATTCCATTTTTTCTTCTTTTTTTCGCTCCCTGTACCAGTGTAAATCTCGTTCTTTCCATCTTTTCATTTTATCTGCTTCTCGCACCTACCATCCTTTTTAATTTCTTAACTTTATTTACCTATCTGTGTTTCTTTTGGTGATTTTTTTTTCTTGTTTCGTTCTTGTTGTTGAGTCTTTTGTTGTTGTTGTAGTGCTTGTATTTTGTTTAGCCCCCCCCCCCCTCTTTCATTCCCGTCTCTTCTCTCGCAGCAGGTGACGGCTTGGGGACATGTGGGACCAGGGAGTCTTCTGGTTTTGGGTGCTGATCCTTTTCCTCCACTAGTCTCTCTTCTCTCAGTGTCCTCTTTTTCGAAACTCTTTCTGCCCTGCAGGTCCAACTTGAGGCAGTAGGACGGCTGGGCACCGCTGACGGTAGAGCCAATCGAAGTGAGAAGAGGGAAATTCGGAACAAACAAGAGGTGTGTACCCTTCACTTGTTTCCCCCCTTTTTCTGTTCAGAACCTTTCATTTCCCGTGCGTACGGTGATACAATGGAAGAGGGGCGTAGAGACCCTTTCGGCGTTGCGCGGGAGAATGAACGACAGCAGGCGCAGGTCCCTTCCATTTCCACATCGAGGCTGACTCCTATCCAAGAAGCAATCGGGCAGTTATTTCCAGGAAAGCGGGAGATTTCGTCTCCATTGTCAGCGGACGCAAACGCCAGGTCGGAGGGGAAGCGGGTGACGCGAAATGTGGAGGGACCCCCCACTGCTAGACTGGTGCCGCTGCCGAAAAGAGGGCGCCACCTACCTGTTTCTAGACTTCCACCGGTATCGCAGAATTTTAGGAGTGGAATCCGGGGGGTGGCATCGCTAAATGACACCGCACCTACTTTCAAGACGCCGTCTTTATCGCCATTCCCCCTTAAGGGCCCACTGACACCACTGAGTGTACCTGGGGTTGTTGTTCATGACGATAAATGCACTACCCCCGGTGTTTCTGTTACCAATACTGACCGTTTTCATGGGGGAAGGATGCAGGAGCTTCGTGTGGTTCATTCTATTCCGCGAGAGAGCGTGCAGGAAAACCAGGTGCCCCTGACTAATAGTGAGGTTTCTCCTGCGACAGCGATAACACTTTACGGCACTGAGCGCGCACGGTTTGAACATGCTATCAAGACGTTCAATAAGATGCTCGATGTCGATAATAAAAACACAGATGTAAGGACTTGGGTGACGCGTTTTACTGAGGGAAATACCACGGCACATCTAACTAAGGAGCCCTTGGTACCTGTGTGGATCCTCGTCAGCCCTGACGCTGTTATGGTGATTGACTTAAATGGCACTTCACAGCACCACAACTACGCTGGGATTCTCGCGCCACAAAGTGCTTGCTTTCCTCCTGATGGTGGAATCGCTTTCCCACTTAAGGATGCACTTGTAAAGGGAGAGGTTGTTCTCCCGAAAAAATCTGCAGAGGTGAAGAAGATGATGATGCCAGTGGCCGATCAGATTCGATGGGGACACCCTCTCGCTGTTTTGTTTCTAAGTCTGCACGATCGGACATCAATTGTGGGTGACATATGTGAAATATATCTTCCGCTCTTCATGCAGGAGGCGTATCCAAGGGGTGTACCACTGAGTGGCCATTGGGTGTCTGCATCATCGAGCACTGACTCAACGAGGTCTCCCCTCGTGATGATAGAAAAGAATGTTCAAGAACTCATTTTGTCCTGTATGACAAGACTAACGGGGGAAAATGCAAATGTCTTTATGAGCGACGGAAAACGCCTTGGAGTTGCCCAGATTGCGCATCATTTTCCTTGTCAGCGTCAAGACAAGGAAAATTCAAAGTCTCCTGTTGACAAAGAAAAGAAAGAAGGAAAAGATGAATCACTTTATGTGCAGCAACTCTTGCTAAAAAGGGAAGAAAAAGAGGTGGTGAAAGAAATGAAAGGGAAGTTTTGCAGCGGAGACGATAATGGGAACGGTGAAATATCGTCTCCGTGGGAAAGTGGCGGCAGACAGCCTATTTTCACCGCTCGGCTGTTTAATTCTGGTGTCGCACCACCCGATTTGGGGATGACTGTAGTGTGCCGGGCCGTGCTGGTGCTAACACCACAGGGACCATTGGAGCTCATCGCAAAGCCTCCCTTTTCTCTGGTCACCTTGAAAGATGTGAAGATGAGTGTGTTGCGCTCTGGCCTGGGCCGCTCACTGCGTCTGCATCAGAGCGCTGTTCAGTTTATTTACGCACCAGAACTCCCTCTGTTGGATGAGAGTGCCGTGATTGACACACGCTACGCGGTCTTGCGTTTACAGACGCAAAGATATGCCTCTCAGATATAATATTCTCCTATTTAGGTTGTTGCTTTGGGGGATTACATCCCCTCCTTTAAAAACTTGCTGTCATTGTTGTTTTCCTCTTCCCCTTCCTCCAAGACGCGTTCCGTGTGTGTTACCTAAACGATACTTAGGTGGTGCTCTGAGTGAGTTTAGTAATTGCTGGGATTCGGGCAACTCTTGCCCCCTTCTTTTTTTCCCCTTCATTCTTTTATTCGATTCCTGTCGGCCGTTGGGTCCGCTCTTTTCTTTCATTTTCTTTGACTTGAAACTCATGTATAGTTTGCCTGTGTGTGTGCGTGCTTCTTGCTCGGCAGCAAGATTACAGGTCAGACATACACACACACACACACATACACCGAGGCGCAACCAAACGCGGTGTGGCGTGGCGTCTTTCACCGTCCTTTGTTTCATTCATAGTTGCTGGTGTTGCTGAATTTCTCAGAAAAAAATATTAAATTATAAATTTTTATATATTTTTTTATGCTTTCACTGAAGGTCATCAACAACATACGCACGTGCATACGAGTGTTAATATACAAAAGCACAGAAGCAAACGCATCTAGTGAATACTATTTAAACTAGTCAACAAGATCGTCTTCTAGTATATATTCGAATTAGCCATAAGCGATTTATCATTATCAAAACTAAAAATGCGTGGGTTTTCTCGTTTTTCGTCTGCTTGCAGCGTCGGCACTGCTGCGCGTTACAACTCTTCGATTGTCGGGGAGCTAAAGGCATCTATTCTGAAATACCACGAGACTGATGCTCCCAAAATAAAGGTTCTCAAGGAAAAATTCGGAAAGGAAAAACTTAGTGATGCGACTGTGGACAGTGTGTATGGTGGTATGCGAGGAATTACTGGGTTGGTGTACGAGCCATCACTCCTTGATGCTGAGCACGGCATTCGCTTCCGTGGGCTGACGATTCCGCAGTGCTGCGAGCAGCTTCCCAAGTCCTGGCACGGTGGCTCGTCTCCGCTTCCAGAGGGAATGTTTTGGCTGCTCATGACAGGTTCAGTTCCTACTGACAGGCATGTGAAGGAGCTGTGCAAAGAGCTTCAACAACGCGCTGATGACAAAGCGATTGGTGCAGCCATGAAGGCAATCGCAGCGCTCCCCGAAAATACTCACCCCATGACGCAGATGAGCGTTGGTGTGCTTGCACTCCAGTCATTTTCGAAATTCGCTGATGGCTACGCATCCGGTAAGGCAACTAAGGCAAACTACTGGGAGTATGTCCTGGAGGATAGCCTTGATTTGATTGCTCGCTCTCCGCAGGTTGCGGCGGCGATATATAACCGCCTCACAACTGGCAAAGTGACTCTGGCCAATCCCAGCGATGCGAAACTCGACTGGGCCTCTAACTTCTCCAACATGTTGGGCTTTAAGGACGAACTGTTTTGGGACTGTATGCGCCTGTATCTGTCTATTCATGCAGATCACGAGGGTGGAAACGTTTCAGCGCACACCACAATCTTGGTTGCATCTGCACTCAGTGATCCTTACCTCTCTTTTTCGGCCGGTCTCAACGGCTTAGCTGGCCCGCTGCATGGGCTGGCGAACCAGGAGGTTCTCACCTACCTATTTGAGATGCGTGACAAGTGCAAAGCGGCCGGAGTAAATTTGAAGGATCGCAAAGAGCTCGCTGCTGGACTGGAAAAGTTTACGTGGGAGCGACTCAACGCTAAGCGTGTGGTCCCTGGTTACGGCCATGCTGTTCTCCGGGCAACTGACCCACGCTACACGTGTCTGCGCGAGTTCTGTGCGAAGAACTTCCCAGACGACGAACTATTTTTGCTCGTTGACACGATTTACTCTATCATGCCAGACATTCTAACACGGCATGGTAAGACCAAAAATCCATACCCAAATGTGGATGCTCATTCTGGTGTGGTTCTGCAGCACTTCGGGCTCACAGAGCAGATGTTCTACACGGTGCTTTTTGGTCTCTCACGTCAGATAGGCGTGCTAACGGGTGTTGTGTGGGATCGACTGCAGGGGCGCCCCATAGAGCGCCCGAAATCCGTCACATCGGAGGTGCTCTTCAAGAAGTTTAATGTGGCATGAAGTCTTCCTTCCGTTCGTTTTTCCATAATAACGAAAATTGGCGCAGACAACACTGGAAGCTGAGCAGACAAAACGCATTGACACAGATTCTAAAAACAGCAAAAGGAATAAAACGACGACATTACAAAGAAAAAAAAAAGGTGTGAAGACTAAAGTGAACGGCGGTTATATGCTAAAAAGAACAGACATACATGTACTGAAGCACTGAAAGATGCATTAAAAAAAAAAAGAAAAAGAAAAAAAAAGCATATGCAGACGAATAAGGGATATAGGTTTTAAGAAGTCGATAATGCGCCCGACAATTGTGGTAAGGGATACGATGCTCTCGACACACGTGAATTCACTCCGTCGCAACCGTTGTGACGATCGTCCTGATCACTGCCACAACTCAAATTTCTCCTTTTTTTTTTCTTTTTGGTCTTGGGTGAGACGAAGGCAGGGTTTCGTTTGATTTCTCTGCATTGTACTTACTTTTACATGCGTTCCTTCCTTATTTTCATATATATATATATATATATATATATATCCCTCAGAGTGCGTATTTTCTTCCGTTTTTTTTTTTTTTCTTTTTTTTTTCCTTTGCGCGATGAAACCACCAAATGACAGCTCGTGTGAAAACCGAGACGAAGATGATCTCCAGGGGATGAAATGTAACACCACCCCCACCCCCCCCTACACCAAAAAAAAAAAAAACGAAAACAAAAGCAAGCATTTGCAAAACGATGGGAGTTAGAATGTGTTGGGGCAATGTTATGCAACAAAGAAACGAGGCAAAGAGAGCTATTAATTTTCAAGAGGAGGGGGACCAAAGAAATTGGAATTTTGTGTAGCTGTACCGCCGTTGTTTTCACTGTAGGCGAAACGGCAATCGCAAAGGGAAGGGAAAAAGGGAGAGGACGAAAGACAAGCATCCATGGTACAGTATATATATATATATATATGTACCGACACCTCTTTTACAATTTTTACGCTGTGATGAATGGGAAGAGGTGAAGATGTGAATTATTGTTCGTTCGACGACCTTTTTTCTGCCCAACGCTATACAGGAGTCATCGAATGTGGCTCACGAATTTCCTGTTATTGCTTCTAGATGGGTACCTCTCGCGCTCTTGTTTACACGACTCTCTAATACCCCTTGGATGGCATGGCTCTATAAATCCCTGCTTGCGCCATACAGACACCTTCCCTCTCCCCTGCAATAAAAAAAAAAATGAATTCTAGGGTACATATGAACCTTTCGCTATGTTTAACCACTGGTAGGCTTCTCATTCTAAAACGTTCTGCCACAATTTCTGTGGTCGGAAAATGAATCCATGTGACTATGTATGCTGTGTGTTGATACGTATAGAATAGAAGAGGGAGATCTCGAGATGTTGTGCGCTTCATCGTATGCAAGAAAAAAGACACACTGTCTATGTATCGAATATTGTTTATGAACAATAGTAATATTTACTTTGTGGGTGTATTGCCTATTACAAAATTTTTACTGTGCTTTTTTACTTCCACTTCTTGTTTTCTTTCTCCATGATTTCACAGCGAATACTGGTAGAAAAACCGTACTGCAAAACATTTTTGAAGCGTTTTCTGCCTCCTTTTTTTTTTTCTTCTGTGCGCCGTCCAGACGACTCTGGAGCTGCATATCTTTGGTATATCATGTTGTTTTTGCTCCTACTCATCTGCAAGGACTAGGGAAGAATGGGACCGCAAACAAAAAAAAAATCATCTCGTCTTGATGCATTCATACGTGCAGTATATGAGGTGAGTGAATAGGAGAGTAGGCCATATTGGTGCTTTTCAGCAGCCCCATCGGGAAAACCGCCCTTTCCCCACTCACGGGCAGCATCTTGGCTGTGAAAAGAGGTGGCACACGTGAGGGCAAAGCTGAAAGGTTTTTTTTCTTAGCTGTCCTCATGAAGTTGGCGATTTAATGTTCTATCGCGCTTCTGCTTTCTTCGTGTTCCCCTTTTCCCTCTCCTTCGCTCTATGTGTGTGTGTGTGTATGGTGCCCCCTTTTTTTTTTTTGTTTTCTCCCTGTTAATTCCTACCTGTCACTACCACTTCGTTTACTAATCTTCCCCACCTCCCTTTATTTCCATTCCATTTATTCTCGTATTGGCGCCGCTAGACAGTGACTTTATGTCACCCGTCTCGTCTCAGAGCCTCAGCAGTGCGCTACGCCGCGCTTTCCCATGTCTTCCACGTCTGCTGTTGCAAGGAGGGGATCTGGTGGTGTGTGGCAAAGAAGAACTTGCAGAAGTAGTAGCAGATTCTGCAGTTCTCGAAGGAAATGAGAAGAGACCTCCAGGCGCCATCGCTCCACCATTTGCTCCGCTGACGACTAGACCGTTTTACCGCTCTACAACGGAGACATGGAATACCGTCTTTAACTTCAATGAGAAACATGGTTACACGTCGTCTCTGTTCTTACAGAGTAATTTAACAACACCATCCTCACAGATTTTGATTGGAGGTCGTGATATATCAGCTTCCTTACTGAATGAGTCAAATGACGCTTTTGGTGGTCGTGCCGTTAGTGTTTCAACACCAGTAGTAACAGTTCCACTTTTGCGTTGCGAACAGCGACTAAATCTCACGGATTGTATGAGGACACGTGCGCTACAGGAGGAACTTCAGCGCACAGAGGAAGAAATTCGTGTTTTATACCAGTCTGCGCGTTCTCCATCTGTGCATGCTTCTAATAATGAGGAGACATCGTCCCGCGCACCTTCCCACATGTGGAAGGCGGCTGCAGAGATTACGGATAGGCTGCAGCTTGTGTGGGATGGACGTGGATGGTGTGTGGAAGATTCGGCCATGGCAACGGAAGAGTCAAAATGGATATCACACGCTGGTGTATCTACAGGATACTGGTGCGCGTGGCTAAAGCCTTTTAAAAAACCTTTAATTGACCCTCTTCTCTTTTGTGTGCAAAACATCCTTCAATTCCAGGCCGAAGTGCACGTCACCTTTATAAATGCGGAGGCCAGATACATTCATTCTTTAAGTGGCCATCATGTTGCCTCGTTGCGGCGATGCGTCCGTGGAACTAATGACTACTGGGCATCCACCGGAGAGCTTGTTCAGCTTCAGGATTCTGTAGGGGAAGTTCCCCTTGCTGAAGAGAATAATGATGACAAGACTAGTCACAGTGGCCGTTTCTTGAGGGATAGATGCTGGTTTACAGTTGCCGAGCTGCCGAAGCACCAGCTGCAGGTTCGAAGTGACGGGAAGGTCTTTCAGCTGCCCGTGCGTTATGACGATTGTGGCTTTTTTCTTCATGAAGCGCCGCAGTGGTTTTTGTGCTCGTGGGAGGAACTCCTGCAGGTGCACCCTCTCCTCCCTGCGACGGTGAAGAAGACCTCGTTTACATCAGGGCTTGGCGCTGCAGTTGACGCCATGACCTCCGCTGCACACACGGAGCAGTTTCATAAAGAGTTTGTCTTTGTGCTACGCCACACAGGCGAGTGGCACGCCTTTCCACGACAACATACACATCTAAACATCTGTAATGGTGCCACCCACATGAATAACATGCAATGCCCGCAAGTCACGCTTCCTCTGCTTTTTATCGGCATCAATGCGGCAGTGCAGCTTATGCGTACCTGGTCCAAGTGTCATCAACAAGACAAGAGCGCAGAGACCAGTGGGGAAACTGAGGAGCAGCTGCAGCAGCGTCGGCTAATCGACTTCTTTGCACAGCTTCAGTCAACAACATCTGCAGTAACCCTCATTCACGATATTATTGCGCACTGCGCCTCTCCCGTTAGGTGTCCGCTCCCAACGAAAGAGGATGGTATGGTGACACCGACATGCTGCGAACACGCGCCAGCTGTACCAGATACGAAATACCGAGAGAATCAGAAGGGGCTGCAGAACAGAAAAAAGCCCCTTCAACCGCTTCTTATCACGCAGAGCGATGAGGATTATGAGAAGGACTTTCCAGCTTTAGATAGCAGTGTCTACACATCCAGTCATCGCATCAGTTTGGCATACACACATCCCCGAGACGAGCAGATGAAACGCGATTTCCCAAAAACATTTACGTCTTCTACAAGTGGACTTGCTAAAGAGTTAATAAAGGCCAAAAAACAGAAATCACGCATCACGCCAAAGCTGCAGCCAATGCATCTATTCTTCACTTCTCAGACGCACGCGTACAAAAGCTCCTTTGCCACCATATGGGATCTCGGCGTCCTCTCGCTGTCTTTCACATGCACCGTTTCAGCCGTGGAGGCTGCTGACACCGAAACAAAAGCATAACATATAAAAGTAGCACTCATGCATTTTTCACGCATTCCGTAAACCAATATTTTTTTCACACACACCAGAAATTGTATCGTGATTCACTCAAGAACAACTCCCCTGGTTTCTATACTAAACAAATAATTCTTTACATACTTATTCACTACAAGTCAGCTACTCAACATCTCAATCAATTAATCCAAAAAAACTCTTACACAACTTTAAAGCACTTGATACCACCGTCAGAAATTTCATACACAGCCTCACTTGCCTATTTCCACTACAATTATCTAAAAACAGAAAAAAAACTCAAGTACACACAAAATATATAAATCATTTAGAACCAACATCAAAATAAATTATTTCGCGCCAATCGTACAGAGCGAGAGCAATGGTGGACTAGGTGTGCGTAGGGTATGATCGTGGACCTGCCGCCCCTCTCTTTTCCCTTCCCATGGAGTCGCCTCGTGACGCCGCTCCAACCGCCTCGCATAGTGCGTTGTGTGCACTGCGTGGTGATTTTTGCGACGGAGAACTGCAGTTTCCCATTCCCCTTCCCCCTCCCTGTTGGGGACGCCTGCTCTCCGGCTGCGCTGCAACGGATGAGGACAGAAGTTGTAGTGCGCGACTGAGCAAATAACACTTGGTGCTGAGTCCATACAACCGCCGCAGCTGATGCTGCGTCTTGCTGACGTGGCACGCCGTTCGCTGAAGCAGCAGCAGCTTTTCTCTTGTCTTCCCCCCTCTCTTCACCCACTTGGCACGAGGAGACCCGTAGCCATGGTGCCTTGTCTGTTTGGTGGCGCACTGTGGGTGGTGGTTGTCCGAGACGCGCCGTCATACTGCCAACGTGATGAGTCAAGAACAAACGGACCTAACCATCAGAGCACTGTGCGCTGAACCGATCCGATGACAATCCGTGTACACTTCTGAAACCTCTCCTCCTCCCCACCACCACCCCGTGCGCCGATGTGAACCGTGCGTCACACGTGCGATGATGAGAAAATTGTCTAACGACAGGCGGACTGAACGTATTCGATGAGGACTCTTGAATGTGTACAAATGTTGAGCAACCCTTGGCGCGCGCCCCTCCCCCATGTGCTCTGTGTGCATTGCGGCATGCTGCACGTTGGCCTTTCTTCTCTCTTTCAGCTCTCCTCTCTGAGTTTTGGAGACGCCCCCGTCTAACACCCCGCAGTTTGCACCACGATTGCGGCGGGGTGATTTCAGGAGGCGGAGATGTACACGCAGAGTGCTGGACTGTGATTGGCTAAAAGGTTTGTAGTTCTTTGTGGGCTTTTTATTTTTTTTTTGATTGTTGTTGCTTGTTTGAAAGCTTGCTTTCGGGAGTAGTGAATTGCTGATGTGTGCTCGTGTTCTACGAGTCATGGCAACAAACTGCCTCATTCTTTTTTCAATTTCCATTTTGGACACAAGCGGGGTGTGCTTTATGGAGTTACTTCGTGGATACCCAACCCGATTAGACCAATTTGCATTTTGCGCTGGAGGCGGGTTGAGGCTCTGCCTGCATCTCCTGTTTTTTTTTTTTGTAAATCTTGCAAGAGGATTTGCAACACAGTGTTCGGGGAGGGACTCAACGGTATGATTTCTTACTGCGTTCTGAATCACTTCTGTGTTCTGCTTACACAGTGTGCAGAGAGCACGTTTTTCTTTTTTTTTTATGTAGTAAGTTGTTTTGATATATTGTTCCTAGGCTTGAAAGTCTTTTTTAGTGCTTTTAATGTTTGTGTCTCAATCTTTTCGTTATCGGCGCTCACGGTTTCGTGGGAGGAAGATCAACTGGTTGCGTTTTCTTTGTTCCTGGAGGTTTATGCTTTTTCTATTTTTTACTTGCTCTGTTTCATGTTATGCGATGCTGCGTTATGGTCGAGTGGCGGCTGCGGGGAAGGAAGTGCCTGTCGAGATACCTCGCGTTTTGGAAAAAGATGCATTTCTTCTGGATTCAACTGATGGGAGGGAACGTTTTCGGACGTCGCTTCGTGGCCTCTCGTGTCCGCCCTATGATCCTGCCTCTTTGGACGCGCTCCAGATCCCGCTTAAATATCTCCCTCGGAAGAAGCCTACAAGTGTTGCGACGAAATATAATAGACGGGCGCGTAATTGCGTTTCTAATGGTCTTTGGCACCGAGTGCGAGCAGAAGATCACGGCAATATTCTTTCGGTGATTTTTCGGATTGCAGGGCTTGAGCGTGATTCGTTTATTTTGGATTGGGGGAGCGGATGTGGTTACACCATGCAGCTGTTGTTCAAGGAGTACGGTGTGATAAGTGTCGGAATAGATGTGGCCAACGTAACTATCGATTATGCACGCAAATTAACTTCCTCTGAACTTCTTCATTGTGTTGCGGACGGGTCCAATATGAAGTGGATTCCTTCAAACTTTTTTGATCATGTGATAAGCTTTGGTGCAGTGCTGCATGTCTATAGCCAAGTTCGCTTTTGCCATGTGTTGCGGCAGATGGTACGGGTAGTAAAGCCTCTTGGAACTGTGTACAACGGCTGGTCAGACGAAAGTGATTTTAAGAGGGAACATGTGCATCTTTGTTTGGCTGACCTCCCTGTCTCGTACGAGATCATCGAGGAGAAAGTCGCTTTCAGGAGTGTTAAAGTCTTTCCCCTGAAGACTGGGCAGACTAAGCCGAACACGTACTCACTCGTAATACGGAAGCGCATGAGCCAAAATCCAGTGGTGAATGAAAGTGTGTACGACGACTTGGCCGCTGTTCCGTTTTTCTGTGATGGTTTGCTGAAAGATCACTGTGTTGCAGTTCGTGGGAGCAAAGTGAATGATTGATCAGGAAGGAGCAGTGGTGCCAAATTTTTTTTCAGCATCCCCAGAATGACCTTTTTTTCCGTATTTTGTGCAATTCTGAGAGATGGCGAGAGGAATGGCACCACCTGACTTTTATCATTATTACGCCTGCCTCCTTTCTCTTATCAACAATAAAGTTTTCCTCAAAACGTACGTTTCCTGAAAACCCGCCCTACCCAACCCCCCAGCCGCCTCGCGTGGGAGGCGGCCTAAAGGCGCTTTCAGCCTTTCCTTTTCGTCAGAATGAACTCTAGAGCAAAACGCTTGAAGGACTCAGCATTTTAAAAATCAGACTACTATGAATTCAATTTTCTTGAGAGTTTCAGAAGAAAGCCTTTTCCTAATCTACGAGGATAGGAAGGTGAGATACTATTCATCTATCGAATTGCATATCTTCCCACTGAAGATCACAGTTGGAAGAAAAACAATGGGTCTTGCGGGTAAGTTCGACAGTAGTGCAGAGAAGCGTTAAAAAGGACAGCTGACGGAAAAGTCTGTCTTTAAAGGCACACATAAATTTTATAAAAAAATACATGTGTAAATAATCTTATTGCGAGCTGGTTTCGATTTGAGAAAAAGGCTTCTACGTGCTGTACTGGGCGGTGTGTGTATGCCTATAAATTCTTGTTTAAAAGAGGGAACATGGGCGAGACATGTCCTTCGATTGATATTCGTAACAGGAAAATGGATTACGGTTCGAGGAGAGTGCCGTAGGAAAACTAATTATGCTTTGCTTGCGGGAGAAGGGTTAGTTGACTTTTTTCAAAAAAAAAACACTTTGTTTACGTGTGCGTCCTTGGATGTAAATACCTAGCTTTCAAAATGGCTTTTTTCTTTGGTGCCCTTCACCATGTGATGCAACTTGTGAAACCCGTTGGTAGTATGTGTAAACACAGGGCAAAAAGTTTAATGTGTACTTGTGATGAGGTGACATCATCCACTGCTGCTATATTCGTCTCTAGTTCTGCGTGGGGGGGGGTTAGAGTTGTGAAGGAGGTGTATCTCTTTGGAAACATGAGGGGCAATTTCAGGTGGGGGAAGTGTCCTGGCGAAGCAGCTTATCAGGTTCTTATTCCTGTTACACAACTCTCTGCCTTGCCAGTAGTAATAACTCTTTGCTTTAACTGCTCATTAAGCCTTTTTTAATACACACACATATATATATATATATATATATATATATATATATATATATATGTATATGTATATACGAACGATGGGTCTCTGCGGAATTTCTTCTTCCGTTTTTTATATACTCGCTTTTTTAAAAAATAAATTAAAACACATTCATTTGGCGTCTTTGTGTGGCACTTTTACTTCGAGCATCTTTCCAAAATGATCCTTGACATGAAAAAAATAGTTGAAGTGGCAAGGTGCGGACATGCATTTACTTTTTTAAAATGTCAAGGATCATTTTGGAATGATGTCGTGTGGAGAGTTTCAGTCCATCATGGTGTGTAATTTAACGACCCTTTTTTTTCGGGGTTTCTTCCTTCTGAGTCCTCTCACATTCTCCCCCTTCTTACTTACACAGATGCCATCTGTGTATATGCGTGTTTGCAGTTGAAGATGAGTCATCATATCGTCGAAGAGGAAAGAAGGAAATATTTCTTGGCATATGTCAATCACCAGCTTTCTGTGCAGTGTTGTAGAATGTTGGCACAAATCACTGCCCGAACAGGGAAATCTTTCCTCACTGTTGCTCGCCGTGGACGCTCGCCACTGCGTCAGACGGTAGAGGGTGATAGTGGCAATGACCCCGGAAAGCATGACGAGTTTGACATGCATGAGGCGGCCTACCGCTCTGTTCGAAGCGCAATCGCAGCCTCATGTGCACTTGGTCATCGCTCTTGTCATACCTTGTGGGGTCCACGAGGATGTGGAGAACACCGCATTCTTCGTTTGGTGGCGCAAGATTGCATGCAACGCAATCAAACCCTCGTCTTGTATCTCGATGGCGACACACTAAACAGCGATGATGATGCCCTGCGAACCATTGCACAGCAAATCCTCCGCTTTTTGAAGAGCTCACAGTCAGCTGAGCTGCGGGCGGCTGACTGGTCTTTGCGGACAGGAACGTTTGATTTCGGTCATCTTTTCGGATTTGAGAAGCTTCTGGAGCAGAATGGTGAAAGCAGTGATGATGCTGACCAAGACAGCACCAGCGTAGAGAAAAGCAGTAGGGTTGCTACAAATCGGCAAAGGAGATCATCTAAAGGAGCTCAGGTGGACGGCCATAGACGTGCCAAAAAACGCAGTCGCGTACAATCGTCTGATGAGTCCGAGGGCAGTGACGATGATGATGGCATGATTTTTGTGACATCCACTACGGCCTACGCTTCTGGTGGTGTATCTAGCGCCCTGCCGGCGTTACAGCGGTCTCTTCTCTTGATGAAGAGCTACGGCACGAATTTGGTTGTGTGCATCCGACGCGTGGAGCGGTTTGGTGTTTGGTGTGATCAACTGTTGTATGTCTTGTCCGGCTTGATGCATGAAAGTGATGGTCAAGGTGGCGGAATGTCGCTCGTGATGACTTCGTCCACACCAGATATCCGACAACTGGAGAAGCGCCTGTCGAGTCGGCTCACCTGTGAAACGCGTTGCATTCCGCTACTTCCGTGGAGTGTCGGGCGTGTGGTTCGGGCGTGTCTTGTCGAGGTGAAGGACTGCCTGCAGCGACAGCTTGGAAAGAAAGTGGCTCCAAAGGGGAAATATACAAGAGGGAAGAAAACGCAAAATGAAATCTCTTCTGTTACACCGATGCAGCAGGTACGCCACTTCTTTATGGGTTGGCGCTTTGATGATTCGAGCGTGGCTGATAGAAAGGAGGAGCAGGTTTTGAAACGAAACGTGGTGGCGAAATCGAGGAGCAATCATGAGCAACTGTTAGAGCAATCTATGGTGGAGATGGCGACGGCTGTCATCGCCGAATTGGATATTGCTGCAGTTGCCAATGTCACGCAGGGTTCGCTGGCTGAGCGGGTTTTCGCATGGCGCATTGCACATGTATCTGGGCAGCTCCGTAGCATCGGTGCGACTGCGGGTCGGGTGATGACAGCTGCCGCAGCTGCCTTTGGTGAGGTGTGCTCTGGACGCCTTGCCTTTCTTACTGATGCTGGTTGCAATTCTATTTTGTTGTGGATCGCGCGGCGCCTGAAAAAGGGAGAATGGGAAAGTTGTTGTGAGTTGATCTTTTCAGGTGTTCCTATCTCTCTGCAAGCAAAATGGTTATCAATTCAATCCGCTGAATTTTCTGACGACGTGTTAGTTGAGGAGAAGACGAAGACGACTACCACCACAAAAACGACGGTAAAGTCGTCTTTTTCAAGTCAACACCTGTTGTTTGATGCTCTACTGTCAGACTGCCAGTTTGTGTCATTGGGTTACTGTTCCCGCGAGATGTTTCTCGTTCTTGTGTACGTGTATCTTCGGCATGAGGCCGGCGTATCTCGAACAGTTGTCGACCTCTTGGAAGATGTTGCTTCGTCTATGGGAACACAGGCTGCTGCCGCTCTGGATCGCGCCGCCTTTCTTGCCGCTGTTGCCGCACTAAATCGCTGGAGAGTTATTCGTGTGGGTGGCCGAGACGACACTGGTGTCGTCTCATTGTGCGGTAGTCCAGCAAGGCTTAGAGAATTCCTTTGGGAGGTCTTGCAACGAAACGACTGCTGCAGTACCATTTTAGGGCTGGAGGTGAGGGAAATTACGCGACTGCGCAGTCTTATTTAAGAACGATCCGGAAGTCAACTGCTTTGTGCCATCTTTGTTTCATCGTTAAAATTACGTGCGTGCAGGCGGCATACGCATTAAAATTCGCTTCTTTTTTCTTTTTTGCAAGGTTAGTGTTATTTTTAATATTACTGTAGCTGCTGTTATTGCATCTTGGGACCCGTCGCTTATTTTTCCTCACCTCTGTCTGTTTTATGGGTACAGCTCGCTCAGCCCCTTCCCACCGTGAAATTTCTCCATCTTTATCACTACAAAGCTACTAAAACCACTGCGTGGCTATTGAGGAAACGATAGAAG
Source organism: Trypanosoma platydactyli (assembly GCA_030849675.1). Classification (NCBI taxonomy): domain Eukaryota; phylum Euglenozoa; class Kinetoplastea; order Trypanosomatida; family Trypanosomatidae; genus Trypanosoma; species Trypanosoma platydactyli. The sequence goes on along the minus strand of JASANU010000827.1, from coordinate 42,163 downwards.
GTGAGTCACATGTCTGACCCAGTGGAACCCGAGGTCCCATCGACTGCTGATGAAGTGGCTGAAGCCATGACTGTCGCAGAGCCTGGGGACGAGGAGGCAGAGGCAACCACGGCAACACCGTCTGTCGTCAACGGTGACGATATGGGGACGTCGATGCCAGAGGCGTTGAGAACGACTATTCCGAGGGCATCTGCGGCGAATGTAACCATAGATAGGGATGAAGATCGTGGCAGCAATGATGGGGATGATGCGGCGGCGCCTTCGACGGCAGCGGAGAACACTGTAGAGATGAGTGGTGTTCCACCGAACGATGTCAAGAACATCATTCTTCAGGTTCTAAGTCCATATTTTGATGATGAAGGTGGTGAGGATGATGCCCAACGCTACGATCACATCAAGGCGCAGGGGTGGATTCAGCTCATCTGCGATGGCATCATGGAGAAGCTGCTAGCAATGCGCCGCCCTTACAAGTACGTGGTGCATTGTATGATTATGCGGAAATGTGGAGCAGGGATTCACGTTTGCTCGAGTTGCTACTACGGCCAGGTGGATGGATGGGTAAATCACGCGCACGATCTCTCGGCTCATATATATGCTGTAGTTACTGTCTACTGGAGTGTGATTTAGGAATGATTAGCATTGTGGACGGTGGAGAGAACAACGTATCACCGGTGAAGGAGTGATGGAAGGGGAGCAAGAGGATAATGATCGTACACAAGACCACGAAGAGATTATGCGGCGTCGCTGGGTGTATTGATACAAACTCCGCAGTCTCAAGAGCGTCTACGGATCCACTTGTTTCCTCAATCCTTCTTTTTAAGCAAAGAAGCAACTGAGGAAGAGACACTGAAGTCATGTAAACAAACACACGTCGGGAAGGATGAAACTGTGACGTTTTATGCCGTCTTATCACATTTTCTGTTTTCCTGTTAGCGTGCCTAATAGAGAGAAGATGCACACACACACGCACATAGAGAGAGAGAGAGGGAGAAAGAGGAAGAGATAACGAAGAAAAGATGAGGAAAAAAAGTGTGTGTGTGTGTGTGAGATGAGTGGCTGTGCAACACATCTACTGCATCATTGTGTTTTTTTTTTCTTCCTTTTGCCTCTATGCTTCTCGTGTCCTTTAAGGAATATATCCCTTACACACAAAGAGAAAGAGAGAGAAGAAAAAAAAAAGGGTGGGGGGCGGACGTTATCTAATAGCTAATACACATACATTGTCTGTGGTCATCTAAGCACAGGAAGAAGCGCGTGCATACACCCTCATTTTTCATGCTTCGTGGAGCCTTTCGTACTGCCCTCTTGTCGTCCAAGAAGGAGGCCTTCGTGCGTGGTAAGCCGCATCTTATTATTGGCACAATCGGCCACGTTGACCACGGCAAGACGACACTCACGTCTGCCATAACGACAGTGTTGGCAAAGAAAGGCAATGCGAAAGCGCTTGACTACTTCGCCATTGACAAGTCCCCAGAGGAGAAGAGCCGTAAGATCACCATCAATGCGACCCACGTGGAGTACGAGTCGGAAAAGCGCCACTATGGTCACATAGACTGCCCGGGTCACATGGATTTTGTCAAGAATATGATTACCGGTGCCGCACAGATGGACGGTGGCATTCTTGTTGTTGCTGCCAACGATGGATGTATGCCACAGACCCGAGAGCACCTTCTCATTTGCTCGCAGATTGGTCTCCCAGCGCTCGTGTGTTTCATTAACAAATGCGACATGATGCAGGGGCAGGAGGACATGATTGAGTTGGTTGAGTTGGAAGTACGCGAGCTCCTGGAGAAGTACAAATTTCCCGCCGAGGAGACACCGTTCGTCCGTGGGTCAGCCGTGAAGGCGGTAGAAGGCGACCCAGAAAACGAGAAAATGATACTAGAATTGGTGAAGAAGTGCGATGAGTGGATCCCGGACCCGCCGCGTGCAACCGAAAAACCTTTCCTAATGGCCATTGAGCACGTTTACGAAATTGGAAAGGATAAAAAGTCTGTCATCGTAACTGGTCGTGTGGATCAGGGCCTGATGAAGCTTGGTGCTGATGCCGAACTCTCTGGCTTCAGCGCAAAGAAACTGACGGTGAAGGTCAGCGGTATCGAGATGTACCACAAGACGCTGGAGGAGTGTATGCCTGGCGACTCTGTCGGTGCCAGCATTGTGGGCACTGGAGACACAACAACTTTGTCCAAGGACAACGTGGAGCGTGGCATGGTGCTCTCCGCACCGGGTGCAACGACGCTTTTTAACAGGGTTCGTGCGCAAGTGTATGTGCTGACAAAGGACGAGGGTGGTCGCCATACCGCCTTTAGTCCCCATTACCGTCCGCAGCTCTTCTTTCGCTGCGCTGACGTGACAGCAGACATTAACTTCCCAGAGAGTGAAAAGCTTTCGGCAGAGCTGAACAAGAAGTACGGTCGCGATGCGGAGGATCAGAAGAAAAAGGCGGCAGAGTTGAAGGAATTCGAAAAAACGCTGGTCTGCATGCCGGGTGACAATCGGGATCTTCTGCTGACTCTTGCCTATCCGATGCCAGTGGAGAAGGGACTGAAGTTCACCATTCGAGAGGGAAAGATTACCGTCGGCTGGGGTGCTGTCACCGAGTGTCTGGCTCTTGACACAAAGGTGAGCATTGAGGGTGTGAAGCAGGTGAAACCAGTTCCAGGGAAGTCTAAGAAAAAGAAGTAAAGAAAATGCTGAAGAAGGAAAAAAAAAAACGAAAGGGAAGTGAGAAGGCAGAAAGGCAACAGAAAATGGGAATAGGATGCATTCCAAGCAAAGACAAGCCAAACGAAACTTGGAGGTTGCGCGCATGAAGAAGTGGCAGGAACGAACGAAGAAGAAGAGTGGGTGGTGTAGGGCCAAACTAAGAAAAGACGGCACAAAACAGTACGTATGTGTGTATACATGCGTGTGTGTCGCCTGTGATCATTTTTCTAGTCTTCGTGTCCTACTGCTACCATCACTACCGCTACTACCTGTGGCGCTCCCCTTCCCTTTTCATCGTCACAGAAGGTAATACGATAGAAAGAGAAAATACAACTTTTCGTTGCCGTTACGGGTGGGTGGGGGTACACCGAGAGGACCACCAGCAGCACCACTGAGGAGGGAGGGCTCAACCACAATGTGGCCAGAAGAGTGAGCGGAAAGAGGAAAAAGAGGAAAAAGGCGCGAAAAGGAATGAGAGAAAAACAAAATGGGGAGTGTCACCGTTAGCAAGACTAAAACAAGAATCGAAATATACGACTGAAAAAAAAAGGGAACGGCGCTGTTCTTGTGCTTCTCAGATCGGATCACATGTGTTTCTTTATATCATTGCTGCATCTTGTGATATATGCACTTTTGTATGCAAATGTATATAAACATATCAGTATATACATTAATCCGGATGTATACAATAAGTTTTTTTTTCTTCTTCCATGGCCATGTAAGGATCTGCAGGAGGCGTGCTTGCTACTCTCCGACACAGACCCACACCTAGACATACACACACACAGACACACACACACACATATATATATAGCACTCCGACAAAGGGTGGCACAAAGGAAAAGAAGTGGTGCGTATTAGAAGCAAGTAGAAATCGTTGCATTGCTTAGAGGAATGAGTACCTCTACCCCTTCGGGGGACTTAGTCCTTACGAGGCAATCCTCTTCTGCAGTGGAGATATCATGTGCGGTGACATCAGGTACAACCAACGCGTTTCGCAACAGGGCACTCGCAGTACAGCTCAAGAAAGAGACGGCAAAGGCCACTGTGAAAGAGGTGGATGTTGTGCATCGAGGTCTCAGGCGAGTCGAAACTCGCATGCACGAGTTAGAGTCTCGTGTCCAGTATGTTAATCCGTGGGTGGTTCAGTACATGTGGGAGCTGCTTTGTGAACTTCGGGAGAAGATTGGTGTGCAGTATAGTCATCAGAAGGAGTGTGCGTGGGTTGAGGACATGCAAAAGGGTATGAGAAATGGTTCTGGAAGGCGACCCACGACAGGGTCAAGGTTGACCGCCTTCTCTACCCCGCAAGGTGAAGTATCAAAAACAGCAGCAACAATGCTGTCGGTACCAACAACCCCTGTACAGCTCTTTGAAGGTAGCAAGGATATGCTTGGTAAGCTTGATACCTCACTTTCATCAGAGAGTGATGATTCTGACAATTCGCCAGGTACTGTCGGTGTCGAAGGATTGGGCAAGATCGGCAGTGGGTGTAGCATTGAACAGGACAGAGATTTTTGTGGCAATAAGGAAGGCAAAAAAAGTACTGTAGTCCTCGAGAAATGCAGACTTCGAACGAGGAAAAGTGAACATCGGTTAACTCGCCTCGTGGAGAAGATGGAATGGCGGTGGAAGTGTTATCGGCTCGCAGACGAAGAGTGTGCCTCCCGAGTGCAACTTGCTTTGGAGGAAACCACATACCGCAATCTTATTCTTTCGAAACTGACGTGTGTTGTGGCCAGTACGGCACAGCAAAGACATGTTGTCGCTTCATCCCTCAGACCTTCAGGTAGTTTAGTGGATGACGCTGCCGGACCTCGTGCGACACAACTGCATGCGCGACACCGAGGCAGTGGCATGATTCGAAAGGGGCGTGGGAAATGTAACGAACTCGCTGGGTTATCCCTTCTTCATGCTGAGTTTCCAGATGGGCTCTCGCCCATTGACCCTCTCCAGAGCCCCTCTGATTTTCTCTCTCCCCAAACGGGCATGGAAATTGACATGTGTGGTGAACGCAGTAGCAGCAGCGTTCATGAAGGAAGCAGGCAGGGAGAGCGAAGCGACACAGACGGCGTAGGTGATTGCCGGCAGCACCTTTCCAGAGTTGCTCGTGGCTGTGATGTGTCCACTCTTTCCCACGCATTGCTGAATAACCCTGATTTCATGCGGAAGCTGGCAGACAGTGTCTCGCGGCATCTTGCCGCGATGATTCAGAAAAGTGACATCAGCGCGAACTGTGGTGGATCTCCAACTCAGGGGCTTCCATCAGCACTAATGCTGATTGTTCGCGACACCGTGGATGCATTTTTCAGTGCACATGATAAGGTGTTTTCCAATAAGATGCAAGACTACCTTGCAAAACAGCAGGAAAACCACAATGTGCAGAAGGAGCAGCTTTGGAGATGTGTGGCGGAGCAAGAGGACGCTTGGACGCGACGTTCAGTTGCGGAGGAGCAGAAATCTACCGAACTTTTACAGGAGCATCGGCGGCTTGTTTCGATGGGGAAAAGGGATGCTGAGTCATGCGGTGAGGTGCACAAGGAGTTGCTTAGATTATGTGGAGAAGTTGTGCGTGCAGTAGAGCAAATCCCTGATAGGATGCCTGTTGAGCCGCAACCAAATGGGGATGTTGTTTCCTCGCGCATTCTGCAGAGCGATGACCGCAACTGTGACCGAATAGAACTTCACCTGGAAACGCTGTCCGCCGCAGTAGATGGACTCTACGCTGACATGGAGGCTATGCGAGCAAGAGAACTGACGGCAACGACTGGAACAGATTTATCCTCTAGGAAAAGAGAGGATGAAGAAAACAGAAACGAAGAAAAACAGTGGCACAGACAAGCTGTGGGGAAGATTACGGCACTCCAGGAATCCGTAAAGGACATTCAAAATGCGTTGGCTGTTATTGCACAGAAGTCTCGAGAGGCGGAAAAGCGGCTGGATTCCTCAAAGGCAGATAATTCGGAGTTTATAGCGTGGAGGGAACGGTTGCAGGGGCTAGAGAAGCAGTTGGAAATGCTCCCATCGTTGCTTGGTACATTACCACCTCCACCTTTGCCACCACCTGTCAAATCTGTTCTCGCTTCCAACGTCAGTGACAGGAGTAGTGACCCGATGTCGATTGAGGATGCCTTGATGAACGTTCAGCGGATTCTTCTCTCTCAGGATGTGAACAAGGCGTCTCCAGTAAATCCCCACATCAAGGCGATAACATCTCTTTGTGCTGCGTTGCAGCAGGTGAATCACCTGTATAATGCGGGGACTGGAACATTCGGGGGAAGTCTGCAGCTTATTTTCGCAATGCCACCTTTTTCGGTTCCGCAATCACTGACAAATGCATGTCGCTCGTACTTGCGTCAACACTCCGTGGCAGAATTAAGAGAGGCGATGGAGGCCTTTGGTATTGGCACCCAGGTAGCGAAGGTACTGAGTGATTGCTACTACTGGATGCAGTCGCATGTCCTTGTCATGAGTGAAGGCGAAGGGGAACCCTTGCATTCTGCAAGGAATGATGTCTGTCTGACATCAGTTTGCCAACGAGAGACGGGAGTGACATCTTCGGGCTCCATTGCACCAACCGTGCTGACAAAAGAGGCAACTTTTCTACAGCCAGTGGCTCGGATTACACGCCACAATGCGGAGGTGCAGACAGAATTTGAAGAGCTAGCATCTTCACCTTCACTGTCACTGAAACAACAGCAGAAACAGCCAATTGCTCATGCCACATCTTTGGATAGCGATCAGCAGAAGTCCAACAATAGCTGCAGTGACAACAGCGGTGACCAACAGCATCGGCAGACTGCAGCAGCGCCTGCTCCGGCAGCTTCCACCCCCCTGGAAATTCTGGCGGCTGATCGCTCCCCAGAGACGGTGGAACCCTCGCATAATGCTGTGCATTACTACCATCATCACCACAACTGTAGTAGTGACGGAGGTGTGCATGGGTTTATCCCACACTGCGTTCCTGCTGGGGGGGTAAATGCTGGCTTCTTGAACACAGAGCTGCACGCAGGTGAAGTCAGACGACGTCATTCTCTGCGGATGAAACACCACCAGGAATCAGAGAAATGTGTCAGGCTGCCACAGCCAGGCGCTAATTATGATGGCTTGGAGCGGGAAGCCGCGCCTACCATTTCCTCTGCAAATTCTTTTCATATGTGTGCTGACAGAAGAAAAGAGCAGAAGATTGAGCGCGTGACTAGAACTGAGCGTGGGGTTTCAGATTCGTTGCCAGTGCCCTCCATGTTTGATGAATATCTTCCGCTCCCTACTGCTATTTCGTCGTTTACAGCCCCACAAGAAACTAGGCCTCTGGTCGGGTGTAGTGGGTCGTTCCCCCTCAAAAATCCGCAACCGTTTTACACTGCTTCTGTTGTTTCACAGCATTCGCAGGAGGGACATTTCAACCACGTCGGAGACACCACTAGCGCTGGAAGAGGCAAAACCCTTGCTGATATGTGCAACGTGCGTGGTGGCCGAATGGGAGATGGGGACCGATGCAATAAAACACATCACAATTATACCTCTCCTCAATATCATTCCAATATTCTCTCTATTTCCACTCGTGACCGTGACGATATTCTTACAGGCGCCATGGCTTCGGAGCTGCACTCCAATCTCTCTTTGTGCAATGGTGAGAAACTAGCACCCGCAAGGAGGAAGGAAAGTAAGCGCTTCTGAGTCCCTTGTGTCTCATGGATGGACATCAGTGGATATAGTAGTAAAGTGGAAAGAAGGGAGATGATAGGAAAGGGTAGGCTGTGCATCTTAATTTCACAAACAAAAAGGGTTGGAACTCTGGCGGAATTGTTTCATACTCATCTCATTTCTACTTGTGTTCATGTTTTCTTGTCCCTCACGCCTCGCGTGTAGCTGCCGAGTGTAGTGTCTGGGTTGTTATTGTTTTTTTCCACTCTCCAAAGATTTATCTGCGTAAAACTGCTTTATTCGCGTTGGTACTGGGCATTCTCGAGGCCAAAGTTTTGTCTGGTTGCATACTCCTGTGTTTCTTTGTTTTTTTTTATTTTATTTTTAGCCACGTATGTTTCACGCGCAGGTTGGCGCACGCCCTGCTGGTGCATTCTACTGTCTATCGTGTGATGTCTACTGCAGCGATAGTCGCTCCGCTGAGATGCATCGGCTAAGTTTGAAGCACAAAAAGAAAAGTGGCGAGCTCGAGATGGAGCGCCGTCAGTACAAAGACGACACCAGTGTCACAGCAGAGGATGTAGTTGCTCTGGTGGAGCGCAAACGCACAGAGCTTGGAGTTGTACCTTGGAGTCAGCTGCGGATTCAGAGAGAATATGATGCGTGATGTCACATTTTCTTTTTTCGTGATGTAAATGCGTTTGCTGGTTACATGCGCTTTCTTCTTCGGTTGTTTAGTTTCTTCTGCTGGTGTGTTCCTCTTTTCGAACTTACCCCCGCTTCTTTTTTACATTTTCTTTCATGGAGTGTTAAACGCTGGAGTACCGAAAGTAGTCCCCGGAGCTCCTGTAATATTCCCTCATGCTTCCCCACTCCGCGGAATCAACGTGTAAACACGCAGTGGATGCCCTTGAGCAAATTCTCGACAACGCAGATCTCCATGCTGTCGCTCGGGGGGAACCATACGCCCATGCGAACTCTGCCAAGGGAGCACTATCGCAGCTGGAGGAAAGTCTCGTGCTTCAGTGTAGGTTGGTGTGCGAGCAGGCCTCTATGCTGCTCAATCAGCTGCAGGCCATATGTGCCCCCGGCAAGACACCATCCGAAAACGACACTTCGTCTCTGCGCTTTTTAGATTTTCCCCTGTTTGTGCGTAAGTCTGGACTCTTACGTGAAAGGGTACGGCGCGTGCGCTCGACACTAAGCAGTCTTAAGCATGCTGGTCTTCTCAACGAAGAATCACTCGGACGACGCATCATCACAGAACGCGCCTTTGGAGCTCTTAAAGAGCTATTGGACATGATTCTTGCTGTGGCTGCAACGCTTGCCACAACGCCATCGACATCTGTCGATTTATTCCAGCATATCATACCCGTTAAACCTCCTATTTCCGCTGAACACATGCGACTTTCTGCGAGCTCCTCCGATTCCCGTAAAACAGAGCTTCAGGATCGTTCGACCGCTGAGGGCGTAGAGGGGATCGAGGAGGTCGTCTCATCGGTGGGATCGCGCTACTGCATAGAAAAAAAGTCTCTATGTGAGCGTGCAACCCCCGCTACTCACCAGACTGGGGCCAAAGAAAAAACTGAAGCTCATGAAATAAACAAAGTAGGCGATGATGCTGATGGAATCCAGACACCTTCTCTGGCACCGCAGGAAACGTTGCTACCACCTGGTGGTGCTCTCACATCTATCGCGTCTGTGCCTTCCTCACAGCATGGGGATTGTGGTAGCTCATCTGCATCGCGGAATCCGCGTGGGGACTCGATGGAAACGATAGCGGCAGCTCATCGAATTCCGTTGGAGGAACTTTGTGCTGCTAACGCCCATCTGCTTGCTTTTAGGCATAACCCCTTGCCACCAAACACACCTGTGCGGATTCCCAAAAACAAAGTCGCTTCGAAAACGATTAACGATGAAATAGCTTCAGCTCGCACAACAACGCATGTACGGCGATTTCGGGGGCATCTCTGGCGTGAACTGATAGGAGGAGAAACAAATACCAATAGTGGTGATGCTTCCACCACTATTACCACATCCGATGCCGGTACTGGGATCGTGTGGAAAGATATTTTTTCGGCCGAGGTGGGTCTGTTATTTGGAATTCCTGTTCAATGGGTGGAAAATGTGCACTTCGTAGACGAGAAGGAGTCAGGGACAAGCGAAGGCGAGGTGATGGTGAAGTTTGACGTGTCTCTTCCAGCATCTTTTGAGGAGGACGAGATTAGGGTGAGAGTAGAACAGCACGAATTTATTGGGATGCTAATTCTTTACGAAAAGTTCCACGAAAAGAAGCTGCTCGGATACTGTGGTAATGAGAGCATCAATGAGGGTTTGTGTAGCTCTCTCACGGGATCTTGCTTGGGGAACTCGATAGCAGACCTTGGACGAACAATTACACCAAATAGGGATTCTACAAGTGAAGTTAAAAAACAGGGTTTTAATCAGTGCAACGTCGACAATCCTCCCGAGAATGTGATGGTTTCCCCCGTACATGAAGTAGTTCCTGCGCGTGATTTAATGCAGATGCACCAAGACTCTGAAGGTGCTATCACTGAGAATGGATATAAACAGAGTCGGTGCATGGTGGAGCAGGAACAGCAACGTGGAGTAGATACCCCAAAGGAATCGCTTCTCCTTGAGCCCCATATGGATGAGTCTTCAGTGCATCAGATACCCATGGATTCAGCAAAGCCGGATGCCAAATGCCCGCGTGGTTTGCTCCTTCTCCCACCCCGCCCCGCTACTCTAAACCAGGGTGGATTCCTTCAGTCCCTGTCGGCGGGACATGGTGGTGAAAAAGTAGGGCCATCTTCTTTCTCTTTGCCGGTGTCCCCTTTCAGGTCCTGCATTTCAGAGAAAGACAAAGAAAACGAGGGTGCCGCAGACGGTGGTGTAAACCCCGACATTACGGGTAATGGGAGCGAAAGCTGCTACAGCGGTGTTACTGCGTTTCAAAATTGTTCACCGATACCAGCTACAGAAAAGGAGGTCACGGGCACACAAAAAATACCGGACTCTCCGCTGTTGTGGTTCTCCACAACACATGAGCGAGTATTTCACGGAGATAAATGGGGTGTAGTGCTTGAGCACAATGAGGGTGAGCTGCTCAGTACATTCGTAAAGGAGATTTCCCTATTATTTGAACTCCCAGAAGGAAATGTAAGACATGTTAAATTTGCACTTGGTAGTCTTCGCGTCACCTTTGATCTTTTCCACGATCGCTATCTGCATGAGACGGAAATCAACGCATTACTTGCCGTATTTGATTTCCCATTAATCCGAGGAATTTATCAGCGCTGTGCCGAGAATAGCAACGCAAGCTCGTTACTTCAACACGTTGCGACTGAGGACAGCAGTATTATGAACCTCGAACTCAGCATAAACACTAGCTATCACAGCGACGTCAACAGTGAGAGAAACACAAAAGGGTGTGATACAAATGATCAACTATTGATCAACAAATATATGCTAAAAAAGGATCAATCTTTCATCGATAATGCGGATGATATCCCGTTGGAAACTGATAAAAAAGAGATCCCACGTGTCTCTGGGCTGCAGCAACACTCTCCGCGACTGGATACCGCGGCGACGTCAGAAAATGAGACTGTCACCTTTACCCGTCTTGCACATCTGCATGACATACCGACAAGTGTTTTTGTGCAGGCGAACCCACACCTTTTTATGTACGGTGTCGATAAACCGTTTTCTTCATCGGAAAATGTAGTTATACCACGGGCAGTCAAGAATGGCGTGTACGACCATCACAATGATTTTCTTCGTAATCGAAAACCCGTGGCCGTTGATGACCTCTACAGCAAGGAGCTGTTGGAGGTGAACCCAACGCAAGCACAAAACTCTGCACCGTCACACAGCGCTGATGAGACGCAGGGAACCACCATTTCTTCTGAGAAGTGTATAAACCTGGAAAAGGTGGAGAAGGAAGTTGGTGTGATGGTCTCGACGCTGCAGCAGCAAAATAGGCACCTTGACACGTACGGTTTTTCCGACTCGCTTCCAATGAAATCATCAACTAATGCCCCCACCACGCTTCTCGCGGTGCCAGAGTCTGGAAGCGGCTTCTCTTCCATAACCAGTAGTCCACGGTGCTCTGCAGCCTTTACCAACTGCGAACGATCTGCTGATACCATTACCATTACAACGCGTGGGGGTGGCAGGCAGACAGATCCTGTATCTTCCTTGAAGAACAACCTGCGTAAGCTCACCCAGAAGCTTTCTGATGACGAAGAGTGTGAGAAGGCATGTGGTCCCCAGCCGATGTTGTCTCCCCCGATACCTTTCTCACACCCTGGATCTGCTGCTACGATGAGAGTGAAACCGCTACCATCACCCAAAATACAGCATAAGCGCGAGGACGATCGATGGGCCTCCAACCCTTCGTTGGAAAAATTCAGTAGAACGCCGCATTCGGCTGCACAAACTGACTCCCCATCAATTTCTCTAGACAACGCCCCACGTTCGCATATTGCACATTCGTTCCCGGTCATGTCGACTACATCTCTACACCAGGAACATGCAGTGCTGGCGTTGTCGCGCTGCACAAAGCAGTTTTTTCTTCTCCGCTTCTTCGTTAAGTGGAGATGTTTTCTTGGAATGCGAGTGGGCAGCCGGCCGAGGCGAAGACAGCCTATAGGAAATGTAATTCGGGTTTCCCTGGGTACTGACAAAAAGGCAGGAGTGGTGCCTGTAGATTTTCACTCTCGCTCAGGATCCGCAAAAGAAATGATAGGGCTGCTGCCACGGTATGTTTTGTCTCCGAGGACGGGTTCGGTACGTGGCCAACGCTCCGGAGCCGTTACTAGTTCGACAAAGGCCGTTGCACAAACACAAAGCAAAAACTCTTCAGTATCACAATTGAAAAAAGAGCATGCACAGAGGAGGGAGACCCCTAGACGCTCATCGCTAGGAGAACCAGAGAATACCTCTTCATTTCCGTCTGCGCGCCGCCCGTCTTTGAGGCGGGGTTTCACAGGGCCCAATCCACCACTCTCACGTACCGATGGGCGAACACCAACACGCTCTTCCTCTATTATCCTTACTCCACGCAATAGCTGTAGTCGTGCAAGTAGCTGCCGTTCCGTTTCGCGTGCATCCTCGATGGACAAAAGGCCGAAACTGTCCGTTTCAGGGAAGCCTACTGAATGCTTGTCTCTGGGGCTGCGCTTTGTGCCCAACTCATTGGTTATTAAAGAGTCACAGGGAGAGGCTGCTGAAGCTGGCATCCGACATGGGGATGAGGTTCGGGAGGTGGATGGAATCCATGTACGTACCGGCAAGGAATTTTGTGACGCGGTGGCATCCTCCATCAGCTCACATGTGACCTTAACGGTAGTGAAACGCGGTAGCGGTGCACTCACAGCGCTTCGTGTTCTCTGCTGTGGTAAGAACGCTGACACCTCATTCACGGATGTGTCTCGCAAGGGATTACCGCTAGAACCTAGAATCACTCCGGCGTTTGGAACGGAAAGAAATTGTGCTCCAACCTTTGCCGGTGTGCAGAACCGAAATGAAATTGTTTTCCACACGCGGCCTCAACCAGTGAATGTTCATTACGCTACACGCTCTCGTGACCTAGAGAGGTTCCAGGAGATGCGTGCAAGGCGACCTCAATAATAGAGCTAGCAGTAGTAATAGTTGTGAGAGAAAGAAGGTTTTTTTTTGGGGGGGGGGCTCATTCGTAGTGCTCGCTGTTTGTTAGAGTTAGCTGACTATTCTCAGTATCCTTTTTTTGTTGTTGTTGTTCTCGCAGCCAAAGCGTTATCACTTCTCCGATTGGTTGGTTGAAAAAGGAAAAAAAAAACCCAAACCCTAATGAAAGAAAAAGAAAATAATAGAAAACGGGAAGGAGAGCATTTGATGTTGCTGTCACATTCCACAATCAGTGGTGGATTTGTACACGATTTCTCACAACCTCCAGAAACGCATACATATACGGCCGAAGTTTCCGCTTTGCCGAGACTTCTCCGCACGAGGACTGATTGAAGTAACTTTGTTTCCGCCCCTCCTCCCCCGTTGTTTTTTTTTTTGTGTGTGTGTGTGTATGTGGTGGTGGTAGTGATGGTGGGTGGAGATGTTATCTTCTCTGCTGCTTTCTTGTTGCTATTCGGTCGTTTTCTATTTTTTTTTTTTCGATTCAACGATTTGTTTCCTTCATATGTATATACGTACAGCCAAAGCCTTCTATCCTTTTGATTTTTTTTTTATTTGCTTCTCTTATGCAATAGAGTGTGATATGCGAGGCAGCACTGGACCTTCTGAGGGGATGGAAAAAAAAAAAAACGGCGGGCCATTACCTCCGATCATATTAATCGAAGAGGAGAATATGACAAGATGCGGGTAGAGAGAGAGAACAGGGCGATGCAGAGTATATCAACAAATGCAACGAACGTGAAGGAGGGGAGGGGGGGGTGATGATAGAGAGAAGGAAACCGTTCTGTTTTTTATTTATTTATTTTTATTTGCCTTTACATTCTTTCGTGTTGAGTAAGAAGTATCTTTTGGTACATGGAGCGTGCTACATTTTCAGAAATCATTGCAACGGGCAAGGAAACCACAAGAGAAGGAAGAGGTAGACAGAAGGAGCGAAGCGAGAACTGATGCCGTCCATGCACCATTCCCAAGACTTGACTTTTTCCCCACCTTTCCTCTCGAATCTCATATATGTATATATTATGTAAAGATTTACACATTCCTTGTGGCACAAGTAAAGGCGTGGGTAGGTTGTGTGCCAAGCAATGAGCAGTGAAAGCAACGCCATCGGGCAAGAGGCACTCGTGTATGACAAGATGTTCCGTGTGATGCGGACTGTCGGAGAAATGATGTGTGACAGGAAGTATCAGGTGGCGGCCAATATCATCCCAGCCACTGTAGAGGAATTCAAAGACTTGTACACCGACATGCGTGAGGGGACAATTTACCGCGATCGCATGACGGTGCCATGCGAACGCATAGGTGGGACGCAACGCAGCCGCGCCATGGTGTTCTTCTCCGATGGACTTTCGATGGAGACGATGAAGCGGTATCACACGCAGGCGTCGGAGGCCAACTGCGACCGTGTGATCATTGTTGTGCACGGTAAAATGAACGCGACGGTTAAGCGGCACGTTGATGATCTCAATCGCAGTATCCTAAATATGAAGGTACAGCTGTTTGATGAGGATGACCTTGTGGTGAACATCACACATCATGAGCTGGTGCCGAAGCACACGCAGTTGGAGGATGAAGAGGTGAAGGAGATGCTGCAGGCAAATGCTCTGCAACTTTCTATGCTACCCCGCATTCTTTCCACTGATCCCGTTGCAGCATACTTGGGTCTGGAGCGTGGACGCGTAGTGCGCATCGAGCGCAAGAGCATGTCAGCGGGGTTCTATGTGACATACCGGCAGGTGATGTAGACACCCCCTGAGTACGTAATGAACACACACACACACACGCAGGCAGTACACGTATGTTCCTGCCTCTGCGTTATCTGTAATTCCCCATTTTTAAAAATGGCTTTCCTCTCTACTGTGAAGCGGTCTCTGTTTGGTACATGTTCTTCACTTGTATTTTGTTTCCTATCTTTTTCTTTCTGTCATTGCGCACTTCAAAGTGCCGGGAAACGAGCAAGAGAAGTGCACGTGGGGAAGAGCGGGTGGTGTCCTCATTTGCTTTTTTTTTGTGTCTGTGTGTGTGCATGCACCTGTTGCAGGACTAGGAAAGTATCACGGAGAAATATAATATAATATAATATATATATATATATATATATATATATATATAACGGGAGAGAAGGGAGCGAAGAAGAAAATAAAGTACGAAAGGAATGAGTTCGATTGCGGAGCTGAAGGTTGTGCGACTTTATCGTGCGTACAACACAATCATTCAAATGTGCATGGATCGTGGTTTTAAAGTGCGTCATCCGTCTGCTGTTGCTCAGGCCGTTAGTGACCCATGCATCTACAACGATGAGGATGGGCTGAGCTATGACTGGTTTCTCCAACACTATGTGGCGAACTCATCATCATCGTCTAGGGGTATCACGGAGGAAACGGCGTGCGAGGAGGAAATGGAGCGAAACGGAAATGGGCACCAGCAGGCAGAGCGAACGTGGCTTCCAACGTATGGCGCTATGCGTCTTGTCTGGAATGCGAGAAGTGATACTGCGGACGAAAAGTCCGCGCACAAAAATGGCGAAAAGGGGAAGGTGATGGTTGTTTTTTTCTCGGGCTCTTCGTCGCTCAGTATGAGCGAGGTTCAGGAGTGCCGCGATAAGGCGCTACAGAAGCATGCATGCTGTATGATCATAGTTTCTGCAGGAAAAATAGCCCCCGCAGTACGCCGTGGTGCACGCGAGTTGAGTGGACGCTTTCACACCGGGGAAGCAGGGGAGACCATGTCAATTCAACTCTTTGAGGAGGATGCACTCGCATACAACATAGCACGGAACGAGACGGTTCCCCTGCACATGACACTTTCACCTGCAATGGCACATGCCTTTCTTCAAAGTCGTGACCTAAAACTGTCACAGCTGCCACGTATTCTTGACGACGATCCAATGGTGGGGTACTTGGGTCTTTCCCGTGGCAGCATTGTGAAGATTCAGCGTGCGACGGCCGAGAGCGGACCATATGAGATGTACAGACAGGTTGTTTAGTCCGCGTCTGCATTTGTTTCTTGTGTAAAATAAGCCTTTTTTTTCGGTGAGAGGCTAACAAATAAGCGTTAAGTCAAAGACAAGGGTGCACGTGATGAGTTACACGAAGAGGCTGAAATGAATGGACACCAAGACATCAAACAGCAGCAAGAGAAACAATAGTTCAAAAAGCGGAAGACATTATGGTTGAGAAAAAGAACTCGAAATGTCAACATGGTGCCTCTTCTTTTTTGCGTGTTTTCCTCCTGGTACTGTACTGAGAGAAGGCATGTGTCTTCACACAAATATATATATATATATATATATATATATATATATATGTATTCGTAATGGCCCATATGACTCTACTCTTGTGCTCTCTCCTCATTCTCTGCTCTTAAGGGGAAAAGCCGGGGTAGCCGGTGTGTTATAGCAGGGTGTGCGTGTGTGTAGGAACTGACTGCAAGGGGCCAACCACAGGAAGTGAAAAGAGAGATAGGTCATCCGACCCTTCTCCCTCCCCCTCTTCCTCTCGCACATACTGAAACTGAAGCCTGTAGTATTAATATACATTACGGACGTTGTTGTTGAAATGTTTCGACGGTCTTTTATCTACTTGGCAAAGGTGTATGGCGCGGGTTCTTCTTCTCTTGCGGGGTCGACGCCTTCGCATCGTTTCCTGCATGGAAAAAGGGAGCGTCAGGGAAGTCTCTTCGCTATTGCCAACGATGTGAAAAACGATGAGAAGCGGCTTCGCCAGCAGTTGAATCATCTTCTTGAAGAGGAACGCCTCCCGTTTCGTGCCAGACTGCAGCGCAGTGCATCATTAGGCAGTGCAGGTGGTGGCGGAAGGGGAGGAGGAGCCGTGCCGCAACGGCCACTTGTGGATTTGCCTGGTGTGGAGCGTCGTCGTGATCTCCCCGCCGACCCCATTACGCGACTTTTCTTTCAGCACAAGGGGGATCATGCGTTGTATTACGGCACCTACGACATGCCAAGCATGCAGGACGAGGACCGCATACAAATTGAGAAGCGTGAGTCCCGTGATGCAGCACACAACTTGCCTGCTCCAGTCTATGACTTCTGCCACCGTATTCGTGAGGCAACGGAGCAGTGTAAGCGCTTCGTCATTGTGCCGTCAACAGTTGAGACGCGTGGTTGCGCCAAAGTGATGCACGATCATGGGCTAGTTGCGGGATTCCGCGATTTTCACAATGATCGCGCCTTCGCGGTAGAGCTGAAGTACTTCCAGGGTGAATCCACTATTAATGTTATTGAGCCATGTTCCTATGATTGCAGGACGGAATTCGAGTGGAGCCCGAAGATGATGAGGCGATTGTTGAACACGCACGGAATTCACAACCGCCTCGTTGTCTATATATGTAGAACGTCGGATAATCGCGTAATTGACCACATCCAGGCGGTAAGGGAGAACATTGGGGGGCGTGGACTAATGATGGTTCACTAGCTCATGGTGGTGGTGCTTTCGTACTACGTAATACACACACACACACATATATACATGTATATGTGTGTGTGTATAAGTCTGTGTGAAGGGGGAAAGCTGATTCGTGGATATGATAAAAGTTATTTCTCCCGATTGCAGCTTATTTTGCCTCTGGCATTTGGAGAAAATCAGGCCTGTGGGTTTTTATTTTGAGCCTCTTTTCGGCCGCCACCCCGGAAGAAAACGCGCGGCGCAAGTACACTTCCCTCCCCTCCTTTTTTTTTTCTGTTTGTAAGTCTGTGGATATGCACTCCTCTTTTTGTAAACACGCATGGATTTGCCGACACGGTCTCTCCTCCTTCCCCCACGTCGGGAGAAATGAGGTGGCAACGCCGTCGTGATGTCTCCCGTCTTCCGCTTATCGCGTCAATGCAGTTGGTGGGCGGGGGACCGCCCACCCGAGAGAAGTAATTTCGTTGTCAGCTATGTTTTTATTTATTGGTAGGTTGCTGTTGTTGTTGCCTTTGCTCATTGAATTCTTTCTCCCTACAGCGATAAAAACCCACGCAGAATATTAGAGGGCGAGGTGGTGGTGGAAGGGAGACAGAGGGGTACGGACGGTAACACGAACGAAGACAGTTAAGCGACGGGAAATCTCCGGAAAAAAAAGTGGAGCGATGTTTGTATTTGACTTTCTGCGCGTTCCCCCCCCGACGGAGCACTCCCCGAGCCTGCCGCCGCAGGCAAGCTACCTCGCGGAGTACGTTTTGTACCCCTTCTACGACTGGATTGTGCAGTACTACCCAACATCATGGTCACCAAACAAGGTGACGCTAGTCGGAATCTTTTCTACGCTTCTGGCCTCATTGCTGCTGCTCACGGCAATGCCACCAGACACAGCCTTTGATCCGCCATATGTCACCCTCATTCCAAGCTCACTTATTCTCCATGCGGATGCGAAGTGGCGGGACGCTGCT
Organism: Trypanosoma platydactyli; assembly: GCA_030849675.1. Classification (NCBI taxonomy): domain Eukaryota; phylum Euglenozoa; class Kinetoplastea; order Trypanosomatida; family Trypanosomatidae; genus Trypanosoma; species Trypanosoma platydactyli. The sequence continues at coordinate 23,748 of JASANU010000827.1, read as the reverse complement.
GGTCCCACACCCCTTTACCCAACGGTGTTGTGCCCGTTCTTCTCCATTTTTTCAACCAGCACTTCGCTGTTGTTTGTGTGTGGTGTTTTGAACGTTATCTACTGTATGGCTGATAATACTGATGGTCGTCTTGCGCGCCGGTTGAATAAGGCAAGTAACATTGGCGAATATCTTGACCACGGTCTAGATTGTGTTACTTCCCTACTATCAACGACTGTTACTTTGTCGGTACTGGGTATTTCCTTTTCTAATATCGCCTTTACGGTCTTCCTTGTGGCTGTCGGTACGATCCTGTCGCACACGCTGCACTATGAGATGAACATGTTTATATGGGGAAACCGGTTTGTTTCCGTTGACGAGGCCATGATTTTCTTTTGCGCAGCGAACTGGATTCCCATTCTGTTTCCTCGGGTTGGTATGGCGACGCTCCCTTCTGTCTTTCTGGACGCGTTGCTTCCACAGGCATGGGCTTCGTTTCTGCTTCCTCTCCGCGGCGTTGACGTTGCACTTGTAGTGTATTGGGTATCACAGTTGTACGTGGTTGCCGGTATTGTCATTAGAAAGTGGGAGATGTTTTTTCGTTTCACGACCATTGCACTGGTGTGTAATGCGTTACTGCTATTCTCCATCATACCGTACCACACGACACAGATTATGCTGCAGGGGTCGAGCAGCTTTTCATGGGGTCCATTCTCGTATGCTGCACTGTGGTTTATCACGATGGCAAGCACGTGCAGCACCATTGTGCATATTCTCATCTATGCTCGCTGCGCATCCCTGAAGCAGGTGAGTCCGTCTCCACTCGCTGGGATCCTTTGTGTGCACCTTGCTTTTCTAGGTTCCCCTGCCATTGGGATGTTAATGTCGGTGGTGTGGCATGCGCTACAGATTGTCTCCAACGTACGGCACTTCCAGTATGGCACACAACGATCCTCGCAGAAGCTGAAGGCGGCTTGAGTGCAGTGGGGATAAGTTGCTAGACACTAAGACCGGTAGGCACTCGGAGAGTAAATGAAGGAGGTAGTCTGCACATGCATGTTTCTCACATATTAGGTTATCATAAGATGAAACTTGTTTCTTAGCATTTTAGCTTCTCGGAAGGCACCCTCTTATCTTGCGCTTTTCGGTGCAGTTGTAGTTACCGCGAGACAATAAATGAGGAATCGAAATTATCTCCTTAACCCAAGAGGGGAGGAGGAGGTGAGAGAGAGAGAAGGCGTGATGTGTGTCATTTCTTCGGTTTTTCCGCCTTTACACGGATCGCATCCGGCAAAGCTCCTGCCACTTGGAGTGTGATAACTACTTGTTTCAACTACTTCTTTTTTCGTTTTTTCTGCTGCAAAAGCGGTGCCATCTTGACGCTCCTCTTCATTCTTCTTTCCGTTTACTGTTGTTTCGTGTTTTTGTTCTCTTCATTTCGCTCCTGATGCCAGAACGGAACAAACATACGCACCAAACGAAGTGGGGGGAAAAAAAGGAGAGTGGGAGGTAGTGCAATCAAAACCAATTTTTTTTTTTTTGTTAAAGCAAAAAGAAGAGGAGGAAAAAGTTCTGTGTTTTGCGGCAGCACCATAATGGATATTCAATCCGTTGCTCTTGCATTACAGCGAGACTTCTCAAATATCCCGCGGGCTGTCCGTGTACTCTTTAATTATTCAAACCCGATCTCCGAACGCGAAGCGGCGCAGCTGGCGATATTTTCCGCACAACAGAACGAAACAGAACATCATGCAGTGAAAGTTCCTGATGAAATTGAAAGCCTTATGCAGAGACCGCTTCATCGTCTCCGGGCTGTTGCTGTCGTGCAGTGTATCTTGGGTGCCGCCAAAGTTCCAAGTTTCCCTAAGAGGTACCAGCGACAATTGCAACAGCAGCTGTTGCACTGTGTTACGAAGGGCTCTTCGCTATCGATGGAGGAGTGGAGCCACGTGCTTCACTACACAGCATCGCTCCCCATGTCCTACTCTGCATCTGCACTTCGGTGTGCAGAAGAGATGCTGAAGGCAGCCGTTCCAGTTCTCTTTGACAAGTTAAATGCACCTGCATCCGGGGAAAAGCTTCAGACTTTGTTTCTCAGCATTTTTGCTTCCGTTGTCTCCCACTATGCGACGTGTCACGGCACCAGGTCAAAGTACCCATCGTTGCTGCTTTCCCTCGACATTTCGCAAGTTGAGAAACATTTTCTAGCGAGCACCCCTGTGCGACGGCTCAGGCGTATCATTGACGATGCGCATCTCGGGTTAGAAGAAGATGCATGGAATGCTGTCATTCAAACATTAAACACAACGGAAACATTCACTCTCTTCGTTGTGGCACCATGGAGTTGCCGTATTACGAAAGAAATGGTGCTGCATGTAGTGAAAAATACCCCGGCTCTGATCTTTCGCCTTTTGGGAAGCCGACCCAATCCCGGGTCTCTGCAGGTGGAGTCACCCGATGACGTTATACACGCCTGCGTTTACAACATGGGGCTTGCGACATGCGGGTACAGCCACGCCCGTGATTTTTTGGCTGTGGTCATGGCCATCCCTGAAGAGAAAAAAGCTGCCTACTTTAGGACCCATGAGGAGGATGGCTTCTTACAGCTGTTAATGCCATTTGTAAGCAACACAAAGACGTTAACGCCTGCCGTAGCAGAAGAGTGGAAAGACATCTACGCTATTCTCTTTCTTCAGACAGGTGCAGATGGGGGGTTAATGGCTTCATTTCTAAACGTTGCCTCACACCTCGTGGTGAATAAGTGTCGCACGGCATCTGAGAAGGCTTCAATCATGATTTTAACCACTGCTGTGCTCTCTGCAGTCTCTGATGATTTGCGCTCGGAAGTATCGGTTGACAGTTTGGTTCGAATGATTGAGCGAGAGTTGTCAAGTCCCTCTACCGAAGCAGCCTCAGCTGCCTGGAAACTTCTTCGTGTTTCTGGAGTAGAGGGTGATGTCGCTGAAGAGATGCGCTCTGCTCTAAGGAGCGCCAAAAGCAATGAACAACTTCGTCGATCGATGCTCTTGTACATGTCGCCTGAGAGGGCTCCGGCAGATGTCATCGCGGGTCTTAGTGAACCGCTTCTGGAGAATTGCATGGGGATGGAGGTATGTCGTCCAGACGCCTTTCTCGCCCTTCGCTTTGCCGTCAAGAGGCGGTGTGCTGCACTGCCAAAGTTGTGTGCTGTCCTATGTCATGCTGATGTATTACAGCAGCTGGGTGAAAACGCCGATACTCTGGATGTCTTAGCCAATGTGGCAGTAGCACTTGCAAATGTCAGTCAATTTGCCCCCATGGCACTCCTCTTGACGCACAGAAACGGTCTGCTTCGGCGCCGCCTTGCCCATCAAGTTGCCACATTAAGCAACGATGTGAGTGCGGTCCTTGCCTTGTGGGATAGTGTGACACGTGTAGTGTTTGGGCTGGAGGCAAAGGAGAAGCCAAAGATTTTGTCCCACTCAGCTATTGATGCACTTATTTCTACTGCTTCTGCGCTGCTGCAGCATACGGCCAAGACTGCAGTGTCTACAGCTCTTTTAGAGCTTGTACTTTGTTGTGGACACGACCATATTCAGGGTGAGGACCATTATTACTTCCAGCACAATGCGGAGCTCTTAGGCCGTCAGAGGACGAACTCCAGAGTGGTTAAACGCGAGGTCTTTAGGCGGCTTTTTAGCGGAGACCAGCGGCATCTGTTGACGATGCATTGTGAGACACTTTCCGAAAAACTATGCGAGTGTTTCACTGGCCCAACACACCTTAGGATATCCGCCAGTCGTGGATTGGTGCTACTTTTGAACCACTTGGTCAGTGTTGTGCCCTCGAAGAAAGTAATCGAGAAACTTCTTGATACCACTAAGAAGTCAGTGGACCATATGATGTCTCTGGACGCTCGTGATCGCGCAATTGCGGCATCTTCAACGTCAGCCCTACAGGAATACGAGGAAATTACCTTACGAGAACGGCAGCTTCTAAAAACATATCCACCTAAGCCCCCCAAGGGAATGCTGGAAGACGACTACGAGGACATGAAACGGCGGGATGCAGTCGCACTTGCAAAGGGACGTGAGGTGCTACGCCAGGAAATAGAGAAACACAGACAAGCTATTGAAGATAGTTTGCAGTACCATAAGACAGCCTTAGTCACGATCCGAACTCTTGGCACTTCAGGTCATTTCTTCTTAGAGGCGGTAGAGGTACTTTATCCGTATCTTCAGGACGCACTGAGCCGCAGTAATGTACCTGAAGTTCTTGAACGTCACCTTGTGGATGCCATCACTGGATTGCTCTCCCACACAGCCTTTGCATACATAGCTGAGAACATGGCGCGTACGGTGTCACGGCTGCAAAAGAAAAAGGATTCCCTCACAGTTGCGGATGTATCGCAGATCTCAACGATGGCGCTGCATCTCCGAAAGGCTATCACACAGATGCTTCCAGCTCCGCTGTTTGTTGTGTTACTCCCCTTTTCTCGGGTGGCGTTTAGGGCAGGCCGAGGCGGAAATGCAATTCATACAACAATCCCACTTGCGACACAACACCAAATTATGGGTGTCCTCATACAGAATCTTGGCCAGATCAACCTACCACAGCCCACTGAGACGTTGCAGCTGCTCAATACTGTCCTTCAAAGCTTTCCCTCACTCTTTAAGACTGTGCAGCAGGGTATTAACCTGCTTATGGCGATGATCCCATCCTCTCATCTTCCTGCGCTGGAGCTTGGTCTCTTCAATCAAGCAGATGCTGTGAAGGAGGTCACAGCAGCAGCATATCATCGCTTCTCACATTTTGGAACTTGTCGTCGTGCGTTAGTCTTGGCAGCTATTTCCCTCCATGACACCTCTGCGGATGTTGTGAAATCGATGCATCTCGTGGTGAAAGATCCAGCTTATGCCTTTTCTCTGAATCCGAGAGACTGGAATGATCTCATCTACTACTTACAAACGTATGGCCAGCAGCAAAAAACCCACGCGGCTCGTATTGGGGAGACGATGCGGGAGCTTTTTCTTTTTTCTTCCACCACTGAAGCACAACAATGCTTGTGGGTTGAGGACATTTGCAAAGTGGGTGGGTTCGGTGCTGTTGTCGCTCTTGAAGTCCTCTCTCCTTCGCTTAAAGGAGGTGCTTTTCATGATCTATTACTTTTCCTCTGCAATGTGGTGGAGTCGCCAAGCACAGAGCCATATATGCGTATAGTGCTCTCCTGTGGTCGTACAGTGCTTAACGACTGTATTCTAGCCGTTCTCAAGGCGATGGCTGGAAAGCTTCAGGAGCGACTAAGCAAGCCGCCCAGGGACATCACCGCCGAACATAAGGAGCTTTATCTTAGTATTTCAACTGTGTGGCTGACTATCATCAGCTGTCGCCTCAAGGAAACAGCGTTGCTGGAATCGATCATTGATCAACAGAGTAGCACACTGAATAACTCCAACTCTGCCATGGTACACCGGGCAGTGTGTGATTCAATGGTGGAGATCACCAAGAATGAAGATGTGCGTATGTCGCCAAAACTTGATGATTTTGTTGAAAAATGTTTGAAGCAGACTATCCACTCTGGCTCTTACATTAAAAAGAAAGCCCATGCATATGGTCTTGTGGGTGTTTTACATGGTCTAGGTCTTAATTCACTTCGGCGCTACGGCATCATGAAGACAATGCAAACGGCAGTGAAAGAAAAACAAGCGGAACGTTCTGGTGTAATGGTGCTACTTGAGGTTATGTCTGAGGTGATGGGCGCTAAATTTGAACCGTATGCCCTCGCCATGTGCAGTGGACTTCTCGAAGGCGTTGCCGACAAGGATCAGAAGGTCTCAGAATGTGCCGACGATGCCTCACGTGTGGTTGTAAGATCCCTCACTGCAGTGGGACTCCGGCAGCTGATCCCGCGCCTTGTAGATGGTCTTTTAGTGGAACAGGCAAAGTTGCGAGTCCCGCCATTGAACTTTATCGGCTATGTTGCCTTTTGCTCACCCAAACAACTGGCGGCAACACTTCCAGAGATCACGAAACATATCAATGCCTGCCTTTTCGATGTCAACCATAACGTATCGGCAGCGGCAATGAGTGCGTTACGGCGTGTCGCTGGTGTTGTATCAAATGCCGAAATCAGAGAGCATGTTGAGGTTATTCTCAGTGCTCTGCGTTCGCCAAACACAGAGACAGAGAATGCCCTAGATGCTCTGCTTTACACACGCTTTGTAAATGCTATTGATCCCGCATCGCTTGCCCTCATCATCCCTATTCTTGCGCGGGGACTCAGTAATCAAATGCCTCACACCCGCCCAAAGGCTGCTCAGATTGTAGCGTCGATGGTGAACCTCGTAAATGATCCCAAGTCACTGAAACCGTACTGCGATGAACTTGTATCATTGCTTGAGGAAGCTGCGGAGGACCCCAAATCGGAGTCGCGTACCACAAGTGCCAAAGCCATTGCCGCCCTTGCCGCTGCTATAGGTGGAACAATGATTGATGACATTGTGGCATGGTGCTTCACCAATCTTCAGAAGCCGAATCTCACTACTGTTGCGAAGGCCGGGGCTGCTCAAGTATTTGTAGAACTTGTGGAAAATTGTGGTGATTCCATCCTTTATGATTCGTTTTCTACCGTTCAGGTAGGCATGCTGGACGAACGCCCACCTGTGCGGGAAGGCTTTCTGCACATTATGGTGTATGCCCCCTCTACCTTCAGTTCGGTTACGTTTCAGAGACTTCTTCCAGTTGCCTTCCCATGGGTGCTAGAGGGGTTGTCGCACTTCTCTGACCGTGTGCGGGATGTGGCGCTGGCGGCCGGATCAAGTATCATCAATCTCTATGGCACACGTAACCTTTCCCTTGTTCTTGACCCGCTTCTTGGTGGCGTCGTGAGCGAGGTGACAACCCTACGTCAGAGCTCTATGTTGCTGGCGTCCAAGTTACTGATCCATGTTGTGCAACAGATTCGGAAGAAGATGCGTCTTCAGGTGGCCAAGGAAGGTATAAACGAGGATGGTGAAAAGGCTGAGGTGCCGGAACAGGACCTTGAAGCTGATGCAGATATGGAAGCTGGAGGAGTCTTACAGGTTGAAGCTGCGCGCGATGCTGAGAAACGCGGCATTTCGATTATCGGCTCCTTAGAGAGTGCGCTAGGTTCTGAGAACTTCATAAGGTTATTATCAGCTATATACTGTGGCCGACACGAGCACAATCTGAACGTACGAACGGATGCAAACAATGCATGGCAAGCATGTGTTGCGAGTCTCCGTTCTGCTGTGAAGAAGATCTTCGATGGTTTGGTGGATGTTTTGGTGTTGTTTGGATCCTCCGAAAATCCAGACTCTGTAGAAATGGCTGTTAGGACGATTGAGTTTACTTCCCGTTTGAGCGAAATGATTGAACCGTTTATTACTTCTTTCTGCGATCGCTACAAGAATAACGATCGCCAGAGCAAGCTCGGGGCTCTTATTTGCCTCTCAAATATTGTTGGGTATGTGGACTCACGTCGTCTCATTAGCGTGGGTGGTCAAATAGTTGGATGTGTTTTACCTGGTATGCAAGAGAAGGATACACGGGTGCAGCAGTGCGCGCGCGAGGTGTTTGCAAAGGTCTCTAAGTCTGTCGGTCCTCGACTTATTGAGGACGCGATCGAGGCGCAAATCGAAACCTCTGTTCGAGGCGTGGTGGAGGTGGTGAAAGTGAAACCAAGTCTGGCGCTGGACATTGTTTTCAGGTATCTTGAGCGGCAGCCTACGTACGCGCAGTGTAACCTCGAACTACTTGACGCCATTCTTGACGTGGAGGAGGCTGATGCTCAGATGAACGTTTATGTGGAGCACACAGGCCGAACGCTTCTTGGATTTATTTTGCAGCGGCTCGATGGCGCCAGTGACACCTATCGGAAATATGTTGAGAATATCGATCGCACGAGCGAACATATTCCCCTGGAACACTGGCAAAAGGCTCTTCGTGCTCCAGCGACACAACGTGGCGCCCTCCTCGCAGCGGAGGCCTACGGTTTGGGGGTTTCGTTGCACTATGTGGAGGGAATTTCAGCGGTGTTTCGAGCCGCTATTGAGTCTTTTAGCAGCGAGGATGAAGAGATTCGCAATATTGGTGTGTCGATGATTCCACGTCTTATCGCATCGCTTGAGCAACGTGTGGTTGCGTCGCTTGAAGAAGAGGAGCAACAGGACCTCACCACAAGCAAGCGTGCCGCCGGACGCTACCTGTTGCAGTACCTTGATGTATTTCAGGAAACACTTGGTGTCACAGCGCGTGCGGTTGTCACGGAGGCGGAGCCTGAATTTGCTGTGCTTGGCGATGGAGAGCCGACGAGAATCTTTGATGTCCTCATGGCGTTGTATAACCGAGGGCTCGACTACGGGAATTTCATGCAAAAGGTTCAGTCGGTAGAGTGCATTCAGGATCTTCTAACGTACGCACCACGTCGTGTGAGTGCTGGAGCAGCCAATACTGTCGCTGGTCGCTGTTCAAAGGTATTATTCACACGCAATGAAGGAGCTGTTGTTCTTGCCGTTGTGAGGCTCTGTTTGCAGCTCATGGGACATCCGGCTAGCGGGAAGGAAAAGATGGTAGAGGGTACTATGGCGCTGGCCATGTTTAATGCCGCCCTCTGCGATGTCGGGGAGGCGCGAGTATTGGCGCTGAGGGTTGTGATGCATCTGTTGCAACGGTCTGAGAAGTATGCCGATCTCATTCTTGGTACTGTCGTCACAAAGAAGGCTGCTATTGATTCCCCACTGCTGCGTGGTGTCATGTGCCGCTTTATTTCTGTTGTTGTGCGATACGGTCACCTTACTAAAGCACTGAGCCACATCACAAAGCTGATGGACGTTGTTCTGCCCATCTGGGAGTCGGCGGAGACGCCCGCAACAGCAGCAGCCGCTGGTGTGGGTGTGGCAGCGTTGTGTAAATCGGCAAGTGTTGCGGACGAGCAGGTCGCTGCGCTGCAGGAGAAGGCACTCTCAATGATGCAAACGAGAGGGAATGCTGCCCTCAGCGGCTTTGCCTTTGCATATGCACTTGTCACGGCATCATTGGAGCGGACGAATGTGGATTTCGTCCGTTCAGCGGCGAATAGTGTGCGGGAGGCGGCGAGTTTCGGTGTTACGGACAAGTTGACTGTCTCGTGGATCCTGCGTACAGCGGCGGCGTTAGCCAACACTGGTCTGCTTCCGGCTGCTGAATTCAGGACGGAGGTATTCGTACCGATGCTGCGCCGTGTGGACGTGAACGACGAATTCATGATGAGCACCGCGCAGTATTTCTATGACGTTGTGGTCTCAAAGTTTCCTGTTGCGGTAAGCGTGATTGAGGAATTCCCGCGTGAACGGAGCACCCAATGGTGTGTTGTTGGGCATTTTGATGCAGACCTCGACGATGAGGTAGCTGCCGATACAACGTTGTGAGCGAGTGTCTGTATGGAAATACAGACAAAAATAAAAGAGGGAGAGAAAACATGTGGTATATGTTTTTAATGCATTAAATAATTGCGTAAGTAGGATTATTCCTCTATGGAGCTCACTCTAGTTTGTTGTTGTAAAAAACTGAGAAGGAGGGAGGAAGCAAAAAAGAAGAAGAAGAGGAAAGGACGAATTAATGAAGAAGCGAAAAAAGAAATAAGCAACTTTGGAGTAGCAACTTCATGGCGGTGGCTCCATGAAACGTTAGAAAGTGAGCGGAACCGCAAAGGGGTGGTGGTGGTGCTGCTGCTGCGGGAACGCGCTTGTATCTCTGTTTCTTCTTCTTTTGTGTACAATGGGTGTGGGGTGGGGAGTGGGTTACAGAAGAATTTCTGGGAGGGGAAGGTGACCAATGCAGACCAATTTTCAGCTGGCGTCCGTGCATGGCATGTTGTACACGGGTGGCAACGTTGTGTTTTCCCCCGATGGCCGCCTCCTGTATTCACCGGTGAACAACTATCTTTCCGGCGTTCAGCTACAACAAGGAGGGAACCGCTCATTCCCGTGTAGCAACAGCAGCATTCAGTGCTTTGACGTGTCGACAGATGGGGATCTTGTGATTGCGATTGGTACACGTGGTGTCGGCTTCTTTTACGCCATCTCTGCAGGCGTCGTTCTCGATACTATTTCATTTCCCCCAGACTGCGATATTCGTTGCGTCAAGTTTAGTCCTTGTGGTAAGTACATTGCGCTTGCACTTGAGAGCACGTTGCAGGTATACACTGCCCCAGCCCAGCGCATCGTTGCGTATCACGGGTGTCACCGTGTAGAGAACCTTCATGCGGCACTAACACTTCCCATCATGAACATTGAGTGGACACCAGACAGCGAGCACCTTCTTATTAGCGGGCAAGACGCCCGTATGAAGATCTACCCGCGACAGGGGAAGCTGCAGCATAAGGGGATGGCGATTCAGCAAAACGCTCTGGTGGGCCACCGCGCGGGTGTTTATGGCGCTTGGTTTATTAATGATGCCTGTTCTCGAGTATTGAGCGTCTCAGCTGACAACGTTGTGATGACGTGGAGGCGCACACCCGTGACACGCCGCGAGGTGTTGCAAGCCATTGCTACAGCGCAGCTCAACGCGCGAGTGAACGGAGAAGAGTGGGAGGAGGATGTTGGTGATAACCGCGAGGACGGCTCCAGTGATCCAATACCCAAGTCATTCCTAGAGAAGCAACGGTTAGAACAGATGAAGCTTGATGGGGTGCGTGTCTCCGCCGCTGATGATGCCTACCTTCCAGACATTCTTCGCTACGCTTTTGAGATTGACAAGAAGCATATGCTACAGCACAGGGGCAATGTCTCGGTTGCATGCTTTCATCGGATCCGCGGACTTCTGGCCATAGGGTACAATTCTGGTATCTTTGCGATTCACACCGTTGCAGCTTCTGATTCAGAGGCGGAATTGGCCCTGGTGCATCTACTATCTATATCTGCACAGACACTGACAGCAGCAGCCTTCAGCCCGAGTGGTGATTTCGTTGCGTTTGGTAGCGCCCATTTAAAGCAACTGCTTGTGTGGGATTGGAAATCCGAGGCTTATGTTCTAAAAGAACAGGCTCATTACTACGACATTGCCTGCACTGCGATTACAGGGGATGCTAGCTGCATTATCTCTGGAGGTGACGATGGTAAAGTTAAGGTCTGGAAGGCATCCACAGGGCAATGCAACGTGACCTTTACAGAGCACTCAGCGCCGGTGACAGGCATCGCAACAAGTACGGCGACCAATGCCTTTTTCACCTGTAGCCGGGATGGCACAGCGAGGGGTTACGATCTCGTTCGATACCGTCACTTTCGTGTGTATACGGCCCCAGAGCAAGCGCAGCTCTCTTGCATCGCTGTTGACCCATCCGGTGAGGTACTAGCAGTGGGCAGCGGTCAGACGGACCGTATCTTCCTTTTTGCTGTGCAAACGGGGAAGCCAATTGACCAATTGCAAGGGCACGAGGCACCTATTGCGTGTGTAGCGTTTCACCCATCCGGAACGGCGCTGGTCTCCGGTTCGCTCGACCGAAATCTTATATTTTGGGATCTTTTCACGCGTGGTGATAGTGGTGATCGTTTAAAAGGGGACGCAGAAGTGGTCAACCTCGGATCTGAAGTTCTTAGTGTCACTTTCAGCAGTAGTGGACGCCGTCTTGCGGTGCTGACAATAAAACAGGAGATCTCCGTCTACGAGACGGTGGTGCCAACAGAACCTATTATCATCAAAACATTTCAGACAAACTTCGATGCGGCTGGTGGGTGGGACAAGACTGTGGGCCCGCGCAGTGCCAACTACAATGCTCGCTTTACCACTATAGCTTTTTCACCCGAGGGAGAAAAGATTGTCGCTGGGGGGGACTCAAAGTGGATTGTTCTATACCATGCCACCCAGGGATACATGCTGAAGAAGTGGGCCATCACGACAAACTTTGAGGTCCAGGGTGCGGAGGAGCAGTATCCCTGGCGCCGCATGACGGAGGCCGGGCATATGGACGATATTGATATGGATGACACTGATATTCATCTGCGTCGTGGGAAGCTGATGGAAATGCCAGGAAGTCGGAACCGCCATTTTGCGACAGGAAAGCGGCAGACGGCACTCAAAGCGCGCACGGCGCATGTGACATTTGCATCCACTGGTACGGAGTTCGTGGCTGCGACAAGCGTGGGGTTGCTGGTGTTCTCCACTCGTGTCGCACGACCCAGGTTCCAACCCCTACAACTCACTGCAAATATCACCACACAACAGGTGCGTGAACAGTTGTCTCGTGGAGAGCCCGTGATGGCGCTCATGGGTGCTCTGAACCTTGGCGACAGGATGCTCGGAGTCGAGTGTATGCGGCGGATGCCACAGAGCGCTATTCCCGTCGCCGTCTCATCGGCACCCTCTGCCCTGTTCTCGCTCTTGGTGCAGTGGGTGAGCGCTGAAGTGGAGGAGAGCAAAGGTCTCGAGCACGCATTGCTCTGGGCGCAGTCTCTTCTGCTTCACTCTAACGATTGCACAGGGGGGTTTGCACAGGACCACAGCGCCGTCATTCCCGCACTAAAGGTTCTGCAGCGTAGCCTCCAGCAGCACAGGGCGCTGACGGAGTTAGCAAAGGAAAATTATTTCTCCTTGCAGTACATCATTGACATGTCACGGATGCAAAAAGATGCTCTTGCAGCAGCACCTGCTGATTCTGCTGCCGCTGCTTCTGAGTGAAGATTTCAAGGGATAGTTCTGATAATAAACAAGAGTAAAAAAAAAAAATAATTATTAGGATGTGGACAATTCATCATTTAGATTTATATATAAATATTGTTTTATCTCATCCATCGATTAAAAAAAAGAATAACTCATATATATATATATATATATATGTGTGTGTGTGTGTGTGTGTGTACCGTGAGACGATAACATAAGCTAGGAAGTATGAATAGGGTGGAAAGGGATTACACAGAAGTGCCTGGTGGTTTCCTTATCCCTCTCTCACTCTTCTATATTTCTGGGAATTCTCAATGTCTGCTAGTGCTTATTTTTTCTTTCCTTTTGTTTTATGCTTCGCCTTTTCAGTTCCACCGTGGCAGCGCGCCCCTTCAGTGACATCAACTTCACTAGAGGTCGCTGCCTCCCAGCGCTTGTTGTTTGCTATTCACGCATCGCACGCATTCTACATATAGGGCGGTGCGATCAACAGCGAGGGTATTGGGATTTAAAGTACATTGTATACTTTTTTTATTTATTGATATACAGAGCGTAAGGAATGAAGGGTCATGGCACCGACGCATCTCCTAACACGAAGGAAATGCAGTCATCTCCTGGGATACTTCTTCCAAATATCACGTCGCTCATGCGAAATGAGTTTATACCACTTATGCAGTGTCTCGAACAAGGGGATGACATTCTTTTTAAAACATACAACATGGAGCTTGCTTTGGCCCTTGCACGTTTCGATGCACTGCTGAAGGAGGAGGAACGTCGCATCTTTGTGTGTACATTTGATGCTCTTGTGAGACACCTTCTGAAGGACCTTCATCATTTTGTGCAGGTAGAGGGTCTTCTTCAGCAGGATGTGTTGCTTCTATCGGAGTTGGCGGATAGGTGTCGCATGGTGGAGCATCTCTGTTGCTGTTATTTGCGTAATGGTGAGGCTTCTGGTGGTGGGTCAAAGGGTCTGAGAAGCATCTCGACTTGTTCCGCCACTACCCGAAGTCCTTCTTTCACTGGTGATGGTGGTGCGATGGCGGACGCGAAGGGACAACAAGAGACACGAGAATCGGCGGACACGTGCCGAGTGAGCTGCTCCTCGTGTGAGCTTCGGCAGTTCTCTCTTGAGATGACCTGTCATTTGCAATCAACGTCCTTGACCATGCCGTCTGTAATGCCTGGTGGAGGCGGCAATCTCAACGACCAGCCGCACAGCAACACTTTGCGATCGACCAGTACTTCACAGTGCACCTGTCATCAAACACCACTAGCAGGAGCACTATCCCTTGGGGGTAAAATAACGAGGCAAGCCGCTTGGCGGTGTGACGAGCTTCAAGAGCTCCTTGCTGCTCGTCTTTCAAAGGAGGATGTTACTGCCTTGGTGAACATGCTGCAGTCCCAAAGCAGGTGTTTTTCTACCGAGAAGAAGCAAGATGGTAGTAACACCTACGGCGGGTCTCTTTTTCAGGCAGCTCCAAAGGTCATTCCCCATATGCATTCCAAAGGTGGCGGCGGTGGAGGCACCAACCACAACAGTAATTGTAATGGTAGTGGTGTGGCACGCCATGGCACCTATATGTATTCATCAGAGTCTAATATAACGAGGCGTCTGATGCAAAGCACAGAAGAAATCGACAGCTTTGTCCGTGGGAGTGGAAATTCTTTCATGATGGATCCGTCAGCGCTCAACCCTTCCTTGACACTCGCGGCTGGTGGTCGTACTGCGAATCGGACGGTGCTGCATCTCAACATGCTGGTTGAAGGACTCATTCACGGCAAGGGATCAGTACCCACTTCACCGAGCAGTTCATTCTGCAGTGTTGAGGACACGGATCAAAACTCTACAATGTGCACTTCCAGTTCTGAAAACCGGCGCGGAGTGGCGGTTCACACAGGAGAATTTACCGGGCGAATCACTATGCTAGCATCCCATGAGGCGCTGGTCTTGCTAAAGACGCTTTTCCCTTCCCTCCGCAACTACGCCAAGGACTTTGAGAATTTTTCGGAGGCCCCCATTCTTGTTGCAGCGGAGGAAAGTAGTGGTGGTCTTTGCGCTGCCCCGTTTTTGCTTACAGCAGACACCAGCGTTCCAGTTCGCCATGCTGATGTGGTAGTGTTCTCTCTCCTTCGTTCCCTTCAGAAGATGCAAAATGACGCCAATGCCCCCTCTTCTGTGACAGTCAATGTGCGCACCGGCGAATCGGTCGAGAAAGCAGGAGTTTCGGAGGATTTCATGACGACTCTGCCTCCACAAGAAAACAACACAGCACCATCTCTTCCTCGTCGGATGGCGGATGAGCTGGAATCAATGGTCAGAGAAGTGCAAGAAGCTATTGCAAGTGCGCAAGCCATGCAAGAGCAGTTACGGGAGGAATTCACCTTGGTTTTATTTCGTGTAATCAGCACCGCAGTGGACCTCCTTCTACCTGCAGTATCCTGCGTAGACCAGCGGGCGGTGATGTTTTACCGCAAGTGGATATGTGACATGTACCGTCTTCTTTGGGAGGAGGACCTGCTGGGGCGTTTTTCTACGCTTTCGACAGCATTTATGCAACAGCAGTCCAACGAAAACATACCTACGGGTAGAGTGCTTCCTTCACTTTTTAGTATGTGCCCCTCAGCACTCTGTGAAGGTGGGAGACATAACTCCGCGAAAGAAGGTTCAGTGCACGCAGGAAGCAAAAGCATGCGCATTCCCATTTTAGCTGGAGAGAATACCAAAATGCGTACCGAAGAGGGTGTGGACGAGCGAAAGGACGACACAATATGGATCGCGCCAGGTAATGTATACTCCTATTCCCTGCGGAGTCTTGTTGGGGCTGACGATAGTATCAATGAGTCGGTATCAGTGAGTATGACTTCTGGGAGTAAGGGACACGCTCTTTCTTCAACTCCATTGGCTAACAGCACAATTGCATCTGCTGCTACCTCTACCATCGTTGCCCCCAAAGACGTGAGTCACACCCATGAATTTGAAAATTTCGACAACCCAGTCGTACTCGCAGCGGAGTCTCTGTTGGAGGACACATCAACAGAGTTGCTATCACCCCACGGGTTTCTCGTGACACGCCTTATGGCAGCCCTGTTAAATGGCTTAGTCAGCGATAAGCAGCGCCGCTTTGCCACCACGCTCGAACGCGCTATGGTCACGGAAAGTGCAGCAGTAACTTCCTCAAGTGAGTTGCAGCCCAGTGCGATTCGACGTGCGGTCGCTGCCAAAGGAGCTATACAACTGCTAATGTCGAAGAAAAATTCATCATCAGTTCAGTCCTCCCCTATGAAAAAAGTAACGCAAACAGTAGCTCCAGAAACAAGTTGCGGGGTGTTCCAGCAGCAATATCCACGCTTTCGATACCCAATTGTGTCTACTGTCGCCGACGTGAAATCGCTTTACTGTAGCGCACTCCTTGAAGCGGAGATGGTACTTTCGCCACTGGACCCGATTCGCGCCGCCCTCGTTCAGAATACCGTTGATTTCCTCGTATCTGGCATGCGCGAACGGAAGGAGGCCTACGAAGTACTCGACGCCTACCTGGACAACGTGGAGACGGAACAGATTCAGCCCCCTTCCACGAGAAGGCCGTTGTTGGACATTGGCGAGGAGAACGCTAACAGTGGCAGCTCTAACCCGTTGACATCGGCGGATTCACCCTTTTCCGTCACCATTGTGCGCCGCGCAAAGCAGATGTTCTCTGATTCTCTAACTGGTGGGGGAAAGGTGCACGCGTCTCATGTCAACCCTGGCGTTCGGGCGAAACGCTGTGCTGGAACGATGGAGAAAGACGAGAGTGTGGCTGTTTTGAAGCTTCTCGCAGTTCCGAAGGTGATTCCCTCATGGAACTCTTTAGAGGAAAGTGAGCAGTTTCTATTGATCCTGGCTCTGCTGCGCCGCGAGTATATTACCCTGCGTGAGGCGGTAGATGCCACACCATTGTCTATGAGGCTACCGCAGAAGGATGGGCTAAACTGAAAAACATGATGGATGTCGGCTTCTTCCTTTTCTGTTTTTTTTTTCCACCTCTCTTTGTGTGTTTTCTTGCATGTGGACATCTCTCTGTAGTCACCGACAGGGAATCGTGGTGACAGTGCTCAGAGATTTTTTCTCAAAACAAACTTTTTTATGAAGGCGATTGCCTTGCCTGGAGTGGCTGCACCTGCCTACGTTACCCTTTTCATGTTTTGTGTACAATCTCGGCTATTTTTCAAACATTTTTCTTTTTTTTTCTAATATATATATATATATATATATACTGGAAGCTCATCTTTGTATATAATACAAATCGTACCTACACGCATACACACACGCAGGGACGCGAAAGAAGAGAATCCCGGTCCTGGTGTGATTCCTCTGTCACGGCGGCATGTCGGAAGGAAAAATTGGATGTCATTCGTCTGAGGAGAGGAAAAAAAAGGAGTCACATCCTGCCCGATCTCAAGATGGAGCCCAATGCGTTGTTTCAAACAACAGCTTCCTGCAAGAATTGCTGTTGGAACTCGGGCTCACAGATACTGCTAAGGTTTTAGGGGAGGAAGCAGAACGAAAACTTCAGTCGTTCTCTGACACTTCAATGAAACAGACCAGCGTCAATAACAATGACGTACTATCCTCTAATCGTGCAGGCAGCAAGCTCAACGACAAAACAAATGTGGTTATTAATTCGTGCGGAAATACCAGTGGTGGTGGTGGCGGTAATGGCAATGGCAATGGCAACCCCTCTCTTTCTAGAGAAGGCGCAAAAGAAAGAAGGGAGGGGACAGAACAATCGCATGATTCTCTACCTATGAATATGACAAGGATGGCTCTTTTTCGTGCACTGGCATATCAAAAGGAGGGATCGGATACCGAAATGGTAAATACGGGTGTTCTAACTGATTTGTGCCGCATTGGGATGTCCCCTTTAAGATGGACATCTAATGACTTATCTTCTATTGTTGACGACAACAATGGGGAGCTCAGTTTGATGCCCCTCTTACGAAAGCTCCTTAGGGTTTTTCTGGAAAATGACAATAGAATATGGAGCGAATCGTTTGATAAAAAGGGTGAGGAGCTCGTCGCTATTCCCTCTGAGTGGTCGCCCGTCATCGAGATATTTTTCGCTTATGTCGAGGTGCTATGGTCGCAGCTCCGTCTGGTGGAGGCTGTCATGTCGGCGGATTTAGAAACGTGTGGGTGGTCTCGCCGCCGACACTCCATTCTTAGCAGGTTTTCACAGCTTCAGGAGAAGCTTCAGCGGTTGCTTCTGGAGGCGCATCAGCTGGAGCAGACTCCCAGTAATCATGAACCAACTGTATCGCACCATGACAGTGCGAATACAACAAGGCCAATTGTCTCAAGTTGGAATGGGAACAAGCCCCTTTCACAGCACTCTTCTACGAGCGATGCGATGGAGTTGTCTTCTTTTGAAATGAAGAAGGGAGCTTTTTTTTTATTCGGCCTGAGTGCGCCGTCTTACCGAGGAAATATGGAAGAGGTATTTTTGTGGATTATGCGACAGCTTAGCTTTTCTGAGATCGGTGGCAGTACTGAAGGTCCTCTCCATCTTAACAAAACGGAATCCACTCTCTTCGCTGAAAGTGACATTACAGCAAATGCAGAAGACCCTGTTAAGAAGAAGGAAAACTCATCACGTGGGCTGTGGCAACTACTCATGTGTATCGTACGACGGACCGCTCTCGCTGGAACCGATGAGCCGCCCAAACAGCATGATGAGAATGATCCACCTCCATTGGTAGGCTTCGGGTTTCGATGGGCGCAAGTTATGCTGCGCATCGAGCTTCTTTCATGGGCCATCGGTTCCGTTGCGGAGCTTGCCGATGTGGTGCTACATCACCTTCAGTCTGCTCAAGAGGAAGAAAAGAACAAATCAAGAGGGCCGTCACATGCAAAATGCGGAGAAGTGAAGCCAGTGATGTCTACTGTAAGTGCAGCTCTTGGGTTTTGGTATCAAAGCTGTGCCGCAATACTGGTTGAGGGTATGAGTAATGCAGCGGACACCGAGATAGAGATTGATTCTTGTCATCAACCTCAACTTAACGCCAATGGTGACGATAATCATGTTGATAATCATAGTAATGGCAACGTTTCTGATGATAAAAAGAGAACATCTGGTTCTTATTGTCATCGTAGTTGTCGTAGTCTGCCGCGCCCACGTCACGAAGAAGATGCGGTAGAACAAGAACAAGAAGAGAGGATTGCGCATTCTCTTTTAAATGTTTTGAAAAAAGCCACATACGAGCTCTTTGTGTGTACACCAATGGCGGTAAGGCCATTTCACTTTCCACTTGTAAAAAGCGAGTTGCTATTCGATAAAATGCTCGGACCATCACGTATCGGCGAGACATGTGAAGCCTCTCAGCTACACGGTGAAAGAAAGAGTGACAGTAGCTTCCGTATGTTCATCCTCGGAGCGCTGGCTACTGGGAAACCATATCAAATAGGACAAGTTCGGGGGCGGAAGAGCGTTACGCTATATCGGCTTCTTAAGCGAGCTTTCCGTACTTCACGTACTCTCCTTGACCTGCAGGATCACCGTCTGTCTGTTGATATGCAACTGAAGGCAATGGAACAAATGGCAGTACGTACATCTCTGCCCAAGAAACCAGTCGGGAAAGGTGGCGCGTTGAAAGGATCTCCTAACCGGCGGCGAAGTGAACGTATTCACCCCACATGGTTTATGAATGAGCCCATCGCCGTGCGCACACGAGAGAGAGGAATCTCATCCGTGAGGGAAACCCCTTCGACGGCGATGCCGGAACAACAAGAAGAACAAGAGCAAGAAGATTTGGGAACGACCGAAATCGGCATCGACGTGACGACTGGACTTGAGAGACAAGAAGAGGCTGTAGAAGAAGAAGAGGAGGAAGAGGAGGAGGTAATGGTAGAGAACGAAGAGGTAGTGGAAGTGGAGGAGACTGGTGAACCTTTCCTTCCCGCCCAATTTCAACGGTTGATGCGGCGTATGGTTCGTACGGTGTCTGAGACAATGCAGGTGGAGGAGACTAATACTCTCGACTCCAATGATGATGTTGATGATGCTGCAAGTTTGACGGACAACTATGATCGTCTGATGGAGGAATTGCCTAGTGAGGTGCAAGTTGTCGCTGTGACCCCGTGTGGCTCGCTCCTGGCTATCCTAATGACAACGGGACGTCTAGTGGTATTCACCATGCGCAGCGCTACAGCTGGTACAAACCAAGGCGCTGTCTCGGAGCTGCAGTCAAATTCCTTCTGTGAGCAGCTTGTGTTAGATACTTTAATCTCCAGAAACAAAAAGGGGCAGGAGGTTCGCTGGTACGAACAAATGGCGTCGTTTCTATCTTTTTCCCCATGCGGGCGGTTTCTTCTTTGCTCTGTACAAAATGCACCGTTCCCTGTTTCAGGAGGCGATGAAGGGAGTTACAGACACCGTGAATCTACTGGAAGAGTGTTCATCTACTCTCTTCACTGTGTTGAAGGTGGGTCGAATGAAGGGGTGGCAAACGGTATCAGCAACGGTAATGACCGTCTTTATGCTGCATTTCAGGTTCATAAGTCCCCAATCATCGTCGCACGTTGGTTGGATCCTCGGTTCTGGCAGGAGAAAGGCTCTGCAAGTGGGCCTTCGCCGGATGAGGGTGTCTCCAGATGGAGGCGGGCAGCGCACCAACATCTCTCCTCATTGCAATGCCTCTCCAGCGCCCTGGACAACCTTATCCTCCGCTGGTCGCCTGCGAATGGGACAATCATCCAGCGCATTGTAACTGTCCCTCTAAACGACATTCTGTTTTCACCCCTGATGCAGGCATTTTACACAATCAATCAGTACGGTGAGCTCTCTATGTACGACGCCTGGAACGAACACGACATGGAAAGCGCGATGGAGAATGTGGTAGAGGTGTCACAGCGGGGACTTCCTTCATCTCTGTCAGTGATACAGCCATCCATTGAGGCTGTAAAAGAAAGTTCCTCCAACAAAAATACACCCCTCAAGGATGGTGAGGTGCAAAAAGATTTTTTCTTGGGTGCTCGCATTATACGATTTGACCGACGATACATGTCTCAAGGCGAAATGAATCGCGAGCCTATGATCGCACGCATGTCGAGAGTGGTGCGCGAGAAAGGGGCTTTGGCTGGAGCAGAGACGAAAGAGGGTAACCGCCTAGGCCGCCAAATTCTGTACCAGGTACTGCGTCAGGAGGAGGAGCACTTCACCACGCAGACACAAGCCATATTAGAGTCGTCTTCTGCTTCTGATGATGGAATCGACGGGAATGGACTTGAGCGCTCTCAGCATCCGACGCACTCATGTGTTCACACCGACGACCCCATGAACCCTCTTTCACTCCTGCGATCGCATTTCTCTCATCATAAACATGATAAAATGCCCGCATATTTTAGGGGAAAAAAAGATGTATCGCTCGATGGGAATGCCATATTCTACAAAACAGGATCCCGTCTTGTATTTGAAGGGGTTTCGCAGGCTTTGTGCCACACCGCATCCATCTGGCCAGCTGCTAAAGACCCCAGCTACGCTACACCACCCCAACCGTACCATTTGCTCTCTATGGCAGCCTCAGGGCACCCTGTTTTCAGCAGCGATGATACAGACAGATTGTGCACACATCGTCGATGCCAGGCTTATGAACACACCGAAACCCCCTCGGCAACGTCACCTCTCTGCATCTACTACTCAGATATGTCAAGAAAACAAAGTGGAGGTAAACATACTGCCGAATGTGATGATGTTAACACGAAGAACCGTAGTTTCCAAGGAAAAGGAGACACTTTAAGGAGCCTATGTGATTCTTGCACTTGCCAGCGGAAAAGAAATCATGCTTTATTGGAACCTGTAGCCAAAAATGGTCGCTACTTGTGTATTGTGGCTTCCATCGGACCGGATCGTGCAGTCGTTCAGTATGATCGCGCTCTTGAATACCATCCAGGTATCTATGCTTGTATCGTTTTTGATGTTCTCTATGGCAGTGTTGTTCGTGTGATTCCTGTTTGCTCGTCAATTCCGAATGCAGCCTTGGCTCAGAAAGGCTTTGACGTGTCGCAATCTCATATCAAAAAAAATCCAACATACATGCTGCCTTGCTCTGTCACGGTGGTACATCAGCACCGACAACAAAGACGTGGTAGTGGAGGTAGGCGATCACGAAAGGGGGGGTGGCAACACTTCTTGCCTCAGGCATCAGCGGAAGGAAAAATGGAGAAGATGAGAATGTCCACTACCATCGGCTCTCACTCCCTGTTTCAGGAAGAACTGTGGGATGATGATGATGAATGGGGAAGTGAGGAGGAAGAAGAGTGGGAAAAGGCAAAGGGTGATGAAGATGCCGTTGTGCTTGTCGCTGTTGGTGGACTTCACAGCACGATGTACATTTTTGATGCTCTTACAGGGTGTCGTGTGAAGGTTTTGAGTATGCAGAACCAAAAAGAACCGCAGGATTCCTCCACCACTGTTGAAGCCCGTCCGCCGTTGAAGCGAACGCGCTGCTCGTATCTCTCCCTCAGAGAAGATCACTCATCCGAAAACAGCCTGTGGGATTGGAAGCGTAAGAAGAGCAGCACTGGAACGGCGAAACACTCTGACAGTGAAAGCAGCTACATCTCCAGCGATTCAACGTCTCCTCGAAGTGGTAGTCAAGACGAGAGTCCACGTCAAGTCTTGCTTCATGGACTGGTCAAAACGTATGGAATGAACGCCGTTTTTCGAGCTGGAGTGACAATGTTGCGTGTTGTCCCTCTTCCATTTTCACCGTTTTGTAATCCTCTGCAAGAAGATAACACCTATCGTCCTCGCAAAACATCGCTGGTGAACGGTCCCTTGTACCCTTCACCAGGTGTTGCGCACAGTTCAGGGAAAGACATCTCTCTTTCCAGACGTTTTTATTCGTCCTCTGATGCTGCCACCGTTTCAGCGCTTTCGTCTTCGCTGCTTCCATGTTCCACGTTTCTCGGTCAACTACGGCTGGCTACCAAAGAAGAAAACAGCTCCAACGGTTCTTCCTCGCCTACGCATTGCCAGGCTGCGGACGCGCAAGCAACCGCTTCCTCGCTATGCCACGATGTGCCTTTTGCATCGGTCTCCCACGAGGAGTTCTGTTGCACTGTTTCTCTCGGGGATGGGTCGATGGGAAATCCAAAAACAGTGGCGACATCAGCAATGAAAAAGGGTGATTCCGGTGCCCCCCCTAAATCGGCATCTCATCGCCGTTCGTCTCACCTCCGCTGTGGTGTTGTGAACAGTGTAGCGCTGTGGTATGACAAACTAAAGGGTGGTGTTTATGTTTTTTCCAGCGATGAGTTTGGTCGACTCTTCATTTCGGGTGGTTTGCTTTGCCCCCCTGAGCGCAACGGTGGGGAGGGGGGAGACTGAACCGTGAATGGGAAGCATACAAGTCCCTAGGGGGGCGGGCAGCGGGGAAGCAAACGAGAAGATACCCTTCCAGTGCTGGTGGGAATGTGTTTGTGGTGTATTTTATCTCCGTTTGTCTCTTGTGGCTTGCACCACAAAAGATGAGGGCGGCGAGTAGTAATTGTGTGGGCGGTGCTTATGTATGGTTGCAGGACGGGGGGAGGCGGGGGTGGCTCATCCCACCCCTATCTTCCACGGTGTCTTTCCGTGGTGTTGTGAACACCATTTTTTTTCGTCTTTGTTCCTTTCACTTCACTACGACCGAAGTGTTTCGTTACGTTGCTCACTCACTTTTTCCATCCGCGTTCACGCCTTTTTGTGTATGCCTGCAGCGCTCTGCACGACACACGAAGGATGACGGACGTGGAGAGAAAGCAGCACGAGAAAATAACCTCTCCACACACACACGTGTAGGAAGAAAAGGATGCGTAGCCGACGGGGGGGGGGAAAGTAAAACCATGGAATTGCTTCTCCCTGTCTTTCGTCGGCGGCATCTGCGAGTGATGTATCAGTCAAAGCTAACATTATGGCGGTATTGCTCGGAATAGTTGCATATGCATACACACTCATATATATATATATATATATATATATGGATAAGCGAGGAAGAGGAGAGGTATATATTCATGTGCGTGTTAGCGCTTCCCTTTTTCGATTGTTGTTGCTTGTTTGAAAGCTTGCTTTCGGGAGTAGTGAATTGCTGATGTGTGCTCGTGTTCTACGAGTCATG
>JASANU010000826.1:0-71019 GCA_030849675.1 Trypanosoma platydactyli | reverse complement strand
TCTTGCTTTATCCCGAGAGCCTCGACGGTGAAGAATAAAAAAAAAAAAAAAACGGGTGGGGAAGAGGATTGCGCAGCGTAAAAAGATTTTTTTAATAGTAAAGAATGGCATCGTATTATCTTTGCTTGTACACACGCATTCATCTATAAATATGCTTGTGATAGTAGTGCTAGTGTGCTCATTGTCAGAAGGCAATATGTTTGTGTAGTGTATGCTATCACCGCGTGCGCCTGTTGGATTTGCTTTCCTCGGCGTTTTCTTTTTACTGCATTTGTACCGCTTTTGTTCTTCTTCTTGTGATCATGGCGGTTGTGGGTTTCTTGTTAGTGGCAAGTGGTGGGGTTATGAGCTGGACGCGGGGTCATCTGCGCCCCACGATGATAGCTCTTGCATCATCATCATCTGCCTCAGCATCTGCAGCTCGCGGTGCTAACCGGTCCTCCTTTACATGTGGTGGGATTAACCGACTGCAAGTGACGGAGTTCTTTGCCGCGCTTTTTCCCACGTACTTTCCTAGTTTGGAAGCGGCTTCTGTAACCACTTCCCACGCTGTGTCACAGCTTATGCACGCGTCACATCGCAGGGAGTTATCCGATGCTGATGTTTCAGGACCTGTTGTTGGGAGGTGGGGAGGTGCAGCTTCTCAAGACACAGCCTTGGACTCGGTGCGTTCATGGCATGTGATGACAAACCTCAAACACGCCATGTTGCACGTTAGTAACGGCGAGGAGAGAACGGTGACCGACAGAAATGGTAGAAATAGTGGTGGTGCACAAGGTGAACTGGCTAATCATTGCCCTGGACGTGCTGACAGCGACTGTGAAGCGCACGCATGGAATAGCATTGATAAGTGCAGAGGGACAGACTACATATACAGTGGTGGGAGAACACATGCCAAGCGATCTAACATTGTTCATCTGGTGCGGGATACAGTCCGTTTTATTGAGCAGTACAGGAAGCGCGCGTCTACAGAGACGTCTGCATCGTCGGACGCTGCACTGCCGAAAGCCATGGAATCGGATAAGGGTCATAATGTGACCGTATCGTGTAATCGTAGCGTTCTTCAGTCCTCAGATGAGGTGCTTCTGGCGTACGTTGCAGACGGTTACGATGATGTGAAAGGGGAAGCGCAGCAAAAAATGGAGCCGTTAAGATGCGCACTGGACCAGACACTTCGGCTTTCTTCGTATATGTTTCACCTCGCATTTGAAATGCTTGTGCGGCAGGGACAAAGCCGCATGGCAGTTGAACTCTTTCGTCGCTGGTGGAAACACAACCCGCACTTGTTCCCAATTGAATTGGAAGTACATCAGGAGGATGCTCTTGCTTTGATGTTGCGTGATATGAGAAGAGAGAAAAGCGATGACAACGACAGCACCGCCACCGTGCAATGGGATATGATCGCTAGGCGTCTGGCTCTGGTACCCTACAAGAAATACCTTGTGTCATCCGCACTGTTTTCACGAGTGCTCATGGTGGCGCTTTGTCTTCGTGATCCTTTGTTAGAGGACCGTTTTGTTATGCAGGAGCTGCTTTACAATGGTATTTTTATGACGGTGTGTGGCGGTGTTAACAGTGGAGCATCAGATTCCTCCACTGGAGATCTGCGCTTTCATTTATTTAAGGAAAAATACGAGGACTGGCTGGTTTTGGTCGGGGCAGTGGCAGCAGCAGCCATGTTGAAGCGCCACATGGAGGATTTTCTCCGTGTCGCGCACTCTGAGGCTTCATACAGTCGCTTAGTGTCTACAGTAACCGAGGAGTACTTGACCTTCATTGTTAAGGCGTGTGGCATGAGGGATCATCGCACTTTCATGAATGACGCATCGATGGAATCTTCAAAGGCTCCAGGTTGGGCCAAACTTCTTTTTACAACTGTACTTCGTTGCTACGAGGAGTCGGGTGTGTTTCACGTTTCACCGGCCCGTCGCCCTGGAACCTCGGCCCCGTTGTGGCAGCAGATCCATAAGCGGCTGCTTCTCAACTTTCCGCATGTATTTCACGCCGGAAACACTGTGACGACCTTGCTTTCATTCGCGGCACTTGAGGAGGCAGCAGTGTCGTCTCTAGGGGCGTATCGAATATCCTTCTTTGGGAAGGAGGAAGGATTGCGCCGATGGAGGCTGGAGTGCCTGCTGCGTCGCACGACTGAAACGAAGAGCAAAGACGGTGAAGCCACATGGTCTCATTTTTTGGGTGAGCAGCCTCGTCTCTCTAGGCGACTGCAAGCTCGTTTTGTCACTGCGCACAGCTGTCCTTCTAGCATCGAGGATGGGAAGTCGGCAGCTAAGACTGAAGATGAAGTTGCTTCCACTGCTCACGCACCCCGCCCATTGCATAGGAAGCACCGAAATATGTTTGGCAGCGCATTCAGCGCTTCCGCCTCGCAGCCGAGTGTCCCCGTCTTTCTAACGGCTGAGGAGGTGAACCAGTGCGCAGCCAACACCTTCGATGAGATTGAAGCCGCCCGACGTAGCGCGGTTACGATCTTCCGTGATCACACTTCATTGCCAATGCTTTGCCCTGCAATCCCTGTTACCGCCTCCGATCCGCGGGAGAAACGCACCCGTGACGACATTGTCGCGGAGGCCTCGCAGCCGTCGGTCTTTCTTTTCCTACGCCTTGTATCATTTTTGGCGTCAATGGGAGAACCACCAAGAGTAGTTAAGAAAGGTGCCAGTGTGAAACGTGGGGGGGATGACGAGGAAGAACGAGGGGGGAATACGGCCCATCGATTCCCTCTTCTGCATTGCCTAGAGAAGGACATACTTCCTTTCTGCCAGCCGAGCGTGGCGGCATACCTGCGCCGTTGCTGCGCCACCTACCTTTCTCGAAGCAGTATAGAGGGAATTAGGGTTCTCTTGACCGAATATCAATCACTATTGCAGGAATTAACGGAAGAGACGGTAGTAGAGCGGGTCATCGCCGGTCTGCTCTGGGCTGGTGTTTGTGAAGATGAAATGCCATCACCGTCATCGTCATCATCATCAGAGTTTCTTGTTGGTAGTGGTTCGTTGGCATGGCAAGTAGTTGCACAGCACCATGCACTCCTTTTTTCTGGGAGCAATATATCCATGCTTGAGATGATCCTCTCGCACCTTGTAATATTGTCTATTGCCATCCCGGATGATTATAGACGCATTATATGTGTTTCACCATACATGCACCTTCTCTCTCACAAGGTGGAAGATGGAGAGGCCACCGCACTTTCGGATCTTCATGATGAGTTGCGTTGGAATCCTCCATCAGCTGTGCATTTATATATCTCACTTTTCGAGCTGCTCTTTTGGGTAGCGGAAGCAAAGAGGAAGCAAACCCCCATTATTTCTACTGATTGCAGTGTTGATGACAATCATGGTGATGGTGAGGATAGGGATTCAGGTGAGAGTCCTTGTGCCGGTGGAAAAAGGACACCGACATTATCCGAGACGGCACATCACTGGAGCGTTGCGCAGCGCTTCCTTCGCAGTAGAAGTTCGATTTCCGTGCCGCTCCCGCCTTCTATTTTGGAGCGGATTTCTCTCATTCTTGTGCACAGTTGCCCCGATGTGGAGATGTTGCTATTGTGTATGTTGTCATTGTCTCAAAAGCAAAACGGACGTGACGGCGCGAAGACAAGGAGTTCCGGGATGGCGAGTATGGTACTGGAGGAGGAGGCCGTCTCTTTTGTGACACCGCGATTGCTGACGAGTCTCTGTGGACTTCTGGTGATGAATGGTGTGGACGGATGCTCTGTGCGGCAATGGCGCCAGATGAATGGTGCGCCTTTTGGTGGTTGCGATACCCTTCGTGAGTGGCATCATAAACGCTTTGGATGTATGATACCGGTGA
Source organism: Trypanosoma platydactyli (assembly GCA_030849675.1). Classification (NCBI taxonomy): domain Eukaryota; phylum Euglenozoa; class Kinetoplastea; order Trypanosomatida; family Trypanosomatidae; genus Trypanosoma; species Trypanosoma platydactyli. Next base: position 67,188 of record JASANU010000826.1, on the reverse strand, counting down.
CGATCGCTACTAACATGGAAGGCGGCGCGGAAGATGATGGAGGTTCGGTAGGAGCCAGAAATAGCAACGACGATGCTTACCTTCCTGCTATGTCGGCAACATCTGCTGCTGCGCACCTTCTTGGTAGCGTTGTGCTTGATATTCTGCTCAGTGACGTCACGTGGTATTCTCTTTGTAGGGACAACTATTACGTCTCGCTTTTTGTTTCAAGTGCAGGGCATTTGGAAGACACTGTTACCCGTGAGAAAAAGATGACCCCTCTCACTCTGGGTGTCGTACTGCCATCGAGGCAACTATCTTCCGCGTATCCTGTTGGTGTTCGTCAACGCGTGACAAACCTCAAGGACACGATTCGTGCGATGTCAGCTGAACAACGGATGCTGATACGTCACTCATTGTCGTTGCCATTATCATCATTAACATGTGGGAACGCGATGCTTGCGACTCATTCTCTGGATACTGCTATTGCGGATGATGGAACGGAAGAAGAGGGCGATGCATTTGCTGGTGTGCTACGTCTGTTTGACAAACACGAGCTATGAAAAGTGTTGCCGTGTCACCTCAGGCATTCTTCTCTTGGGCCCACTACTGCTTGACATGTTCCTTTCGTACATATACTTTTGTTCCTCTGGTAGTAGTTCTTGGGCTGCTTTTTTCTTCTTGCCTTGCGGGAGAGTTGTTGTTGTTGTTTCTTCATTTTTGTTTCTCACCATTAGCATCATTTCAAAAAGGAAGGGGGCAAGGGTGGTACTTGGGTGTGAGTGGGGAAAGGGGTCGTATGCGACGTTCTCACCTCCGCCTGCTACAGTGGGGTCCTGCGGCGCTGACGGGTACCGTTGTGCCTTCCCGGAGAAGACGGCAGTTCGTCATGAGGGAGGGACAGCGAGGCTCATATCCACAGAGTGACAGCAGTAAAGGTCAGACCACGGAGAGTGGTTCCGCCGCGTCACTTCGACCAACCAGTGGTATCACTCGAGAGTTGTCACAACGTGAGCGGTACCGTGCTTTTCAGGATCAGGAGGAGGCGGCCATGATTCGCCGCGGCGTGGCCGGAGAATGGCTCTCACCTGTTCCAAAGCGTTACGGCTTGTATGATGGCATTGACGAGCACGGTTATGATACACCATATTTCTCGAAGAAGGAAAGGACGACAATGCTGCAGGAGGCACTGGAGCGTAACGCCGCGTCCGTGGTAGAGTTCACGGAGGGTGGCGAGCAAGACATTGAGTTGGGTGGGATGCCAGAGAGTGAGTACCACGGGCATTCCGGCTGGACCACCATTCCGAAGGAATCGGCTCTATACAACACCGTTTTTGCACGGGAAGAGCTGGACTCGCGAATACGAAACAACTCATGGTCAGTCTCACGGCAGCATCAGCATCAGCATCAACATCGGAACATGCCTTCTCAATTTAAGAATATTTCGGATGATAATGATGATCCAAGAGCTGATCGAGAGGAGCATGTGATTGATGATGTACGACGTCGGTGCTTGCAGGACGAGGGGTCATACAGCAATGTTTTTGAGGGGGGGTTACTGGAGCCGAATTATGAAAGTGTCGGTCAACCCCGATCGACTTATGGGCTTCGGAAGATGTTTGTAGGAGGTCTTACGGGGTATCAAGGCATTGTCACGAGAGAGGAAGAAGCGCACATCTGTGAAGAGTTGATGCACTTACTTCAGGACCGTCGCGCTGCTTATGTGGCGGAAGAAACACGCTATTGTGTCAACCTCTACGAAAAAGAACTTGGGATACCTGGGAAAGATACCTTAGCTTTTGCGATGAGTCACGCGCCAACTCTACAGCGCGTGCTGACGCGGTTCTTCTACTTAGGTCTCATTCCTACCCTACCCAATATTTGTCAAGTGAGCGAGATGATCGGCAACTTCTCTGGTTATCCAGTGCACAAAAAGCCGCCGACGATCGGTCCATATGTTGGGATCCTGAACCTAGTCTCCACCACCGTCATGCACCTTCAGCACGTGGACTGCCCGTGGTTTCCTCGCCTGCACATGAACCCACGAAGCCTTTTTGTGGTGGAGCAGCCGTGCCTTGGTGAGTACAAGATGGGGTACAAACAGACACATCAACCTTTTCACGCGTTCGAGTACAGCACACGCGTGTCGAAGGACTACCGCATTGAAGTGATGTTCGCAACGGTGGAGGTAGCGCAGTTGCAGTGCCTTAAGGACGCTGTGGGGCTCACCGAATACGCGGAAAAAAAGCAGCTGGATGGAAAAGCTGGGGAAACACCGTTGGAGCAACCACCTGTCTCAGATGCGACAGCACTTATGTGTGATGGTTCTACCGATAAGTGGCTTGATCGACTAAGGCACCAGCTTCACGCTTCCGAAAAAGGTGTCGGAAAAGATGGAGACGAGAGTTGTATCGATGGAAATGTGCTACGTGAACATTTGCTCGCCTCTGGTTGCATCGGTTCAAAGCCGCAGTCACTCGAGAAAGAGTCTTCCCTACCAGGAACGCAAACTGCATTTTGCCCAGAGGAGAAAAGACAGCAAAAAGATGGAGGGTTAACTGCAACGCAGCGCCGAGTGGCCGCGTTGAAGGCGCGCTACGAGTTCGCCAAAAGGCTGCAGGATGAAGCCGGGCCCCGAAGGTCTTCTGGGGGCGTGCGCGTGATTGAGGGGTCTTCACCGCGGAAGAAGATGCGTTTCTGACAAATGTGCTGGTGCAACCTTTTCTACTGAAGCATACATTGTCTGCCACCACTGATACATTCCTATCTCGACTGCAGCTGAATGGAGGTGATGTTGATTATTGTCATAATCCACTTTGCTTTGTTTTTTCTCGCATGGTAAAGAACACGCTCTGTTTTTTCTCTCTACCCCACTGTGGCGTGTGCATTGTGGTAACCTCAGCGACGTACTCAGTAGCCCCCAGCGCAGTATTTAATATATGCAAGGGTTGCTCATGACGCAGACTGCAAGTGTATGCCCCGGCATGGCTTTGACGATGGCGATGCTGAAGAAAGATTTGGCGGTCGGTGAAAGGGTTCCACACAGAATACGGGGCCATCCACGGTAATTATGCCGGATCCAAACTCTAGTTTCTGTCTTGCAGTTGTATGTTGTTTCTTTTTTTTGCTTTTCCTTGAGAAGGATGGGGCGGGGGAGGAATAAGTGGTTGAAGGCTTGTTTCTTCATCAGCTCTCTCACTGTTGTTATCCTTGCTGTTATTTCTGTGTGATTCTTTTTTAGAAAATTTTATTGCCAGTTTTTCTTATTTTTGAACATATGTCTCCTTCTGCTTGCATACACATGCACAAGTGAGAAAAGCGAGGGAAGGGGAGACGAGCGGTAAACTGACAAAAGTCGCGTCACTGGTGTGGGATGAGATGCGGCATTTGGCTGCGTGTCCCCCCGAAGGTGTTGTGTCTGACGATGATCCCAGGCGGCGGTGCCCTGACCCCGGCGCTGCAGCAACTGGGGTACACTCCCTATACCTTTTGGCACACTTTTTCTGAGGGCCGTGTAAGCACTCACCCACAGGAGTGGTGCATGGTACTAGACAAGAAGAAGCCGTTTAATCATACTATTCTCGACCCCGTGCAGGGAGGGGCGTGTGACAGCACCAGCAGAGAGAATTGTGGGGGCTTTGACGCCCTGGTGGGTCCACCGTGTACTCTGGCCTTCGAGGTCATCTTGAAGGAATGTCCGTTCAGCACACGCGTTATTCTGGTAGAGGAGCCCGACAAGGAGGCATGGGCCAGGGATGCAGCAGTTTTGTGGGATCCTCTGCTTCGGCAAACAGAGAGAGCAGCAAGGCGACGGGCGGGTGGACAGCTCCATGAAATGATTGTGAAAATGACAAAGGGCATGACAGGTTTGACTCACATGTCATCCTCGGCCTCGTTGGACTTGTTTGAGGAGCGTGTGAAGGCGGTGGTGCCAAAGGATCGACTGCTGGTGTATCGGTATGGCGATGGATGGGAGCCGCTCTGCGAATTCCTCTCAAAGCAACTGCCTTCCTCCAGCGATGGAGAATACTTGCCGTTTCCTCCACGTGAGGGTGGTGAAGATGTGGTGGCTCACCTAACAGATCGCTTGCAGCGTGTGGAGCGTGTTGTGCTGTGGGCAACCTGGTTTTTGGTTGCGGCGATTGTAGTGTTGTATACGCCTCTCTTTACGCAGCTACGTGACATTGTAGCAGCGTACTACGAGGATTACCGTGATGCTTTTGAACCGGTGCTGCAGGAAAATGAGGGGAAGAGCATCACCCTACGGCAGGCATTGGTACTGGCGAAAAACTCAACCATGCTATTTGAGGCGAAGTGGCGGGCGCAGGGTGGAGTAGTTGGGGCGGCGAGTGAGGCACTGAACAAGCTTGCTAATGATGCAGTTCAGCATGGAAGCACAGGATCGATGGAGTAGCGATGACGTCTCTGGAGGTGAAGCTTCCACATCGGTCATCTTCCTTTGCATTTTTTTCTCTCGCATATCTTCCCCTTATCCCTTTATGTATATTATATTATATATATATATATATATAATTCTGCCCCTCATTCTTGTGTATATGCTTTACGTAATGTGTTTGCTCTTTTCTTCTTGTTGACTGTTTATCCGATCAATGTTAAGGAGCACGAGGTGTATTGTGTCAGCGTGGCACGTACCACCAAGAAAAGAGATCCCGTCCCCGAAGAGAAAAGAAAACAAAGAGGGCGGGATATACAAAAAGCGATACACAAGGCAAGGCGGGACAAGCGCTGAGTTGGGCAGCGTCACTGTCGTCATTATCTTAATCAGCAGAAGCAATCGTTTCTGTAGAACGGGGAAAGGAGGAAAACATAGGGTGTGGTGTCGTGTCACTTCTCTCCATCACATTCATCTCTTCATTCGGCGTTGCAATGACCCTTCTTGAGAGTGCAACTACACCCGAGGCTACTACGAACGACAACAGCAAGAGCAGGAGCAGTAATCCCTTCGAGCGGCTGCGACCCGTTCCGCGTAGTGAGGAAGACGAAATACGCAAGGGCATATTTGGACAGGCACTGCGTCTACTTTTCAGCGCCTCCGATGCGGATAAAATTCGCTGGCGAATCGCTATTGAGGAAGCCGTTGCTGCGCGCCAATGTACAACACGTCAGAATCAGAAAAAACGGCAAGAGCAACTGAAAAGAGGAGTTGTGGAAACTGATGATGACATACAGCAGCCTGACATGATCGCTGTGATGAAGAGGTCGAGAAAAGAGGATGGGACGAATGACAATGAAACAGATAAGGGAAAGGGGGAGGAATACGGAGAGAAGCCCTTGCCCTTCCAGCAGCAGGACGCTGACGAAGGGGAAACCGGCTTCAAAGGTTTGAGCAGAAGCAATGCGTCCGGCGAACGTCTCACCACAGACGACACTGGATCCCCGTCTCCGTCCGATGTGGAGTTCATCGCAGCGTATTTACGAACATTGCTTGACAAAGTTGTGGGCTTAAGTCTTCTTGAGCTTCATGTTGATGCGTTGCGAGTGTTGTGTGTTATGCTAAACATCCCACTGCCCAACAACAAGAGCAAGATGGCGCACTACAGCACCCTCGCCAGCTTTTACTACATCCACTGTGAGAAGCTTGGCAAGCGGGTGCCGAGAACATGTTATTTGGGGGGAGACGAGGAGGACCTCGATGATAACAGGCATATGAAGAAGAAAACCCGATGCAGTGGCTCCACAGCTCACGTATCTGCGACAGGCGGGAAAACAAAAATGAAGGTGGTTTCATCGACTGAAGAAAAAAAAAAAACAGAGACAGCAGCAGCAGAAGTAGCAAAGAAGCCGGTGAAAAAATCCAAAGACAGCTACCGTAGTATATTGGGAACTGTCGACGACAACGCATTTTTGCAGACCAGTGCTCCGGGTATGCAGCAGTCGAAACCTGTTGCTAACGGAGCTGCAGCAACAGGAGCAGGGGGTTCAGTGTCAGGAGGAGGTAACCTCATGTCGGTGGATTCAGAGTTGGAGGTGCAACACAACGGCAGGTTGTTCACTGATCGTCACCAGCAGGAAAGATTTTCGTCACTTTCCCACCCTCCCCACAATCACAATGTTGTCGGGGAGAACAGCTGTGATGAGGAAGATGAGTGGTCGATGGCGCATCTTGAAAAGAAGGTGGCGTCGGTAGTGCATCTGTACGACCCGGTGACATCCACTGTGGTAGTGAAGAAACTGGCACAGATGGGCTACCGCAGCTCATCCGCCTTACAAACGGTGGAGGCGATTCTCCGAAGCTTCCACCAGCGCCAGTTTGTGTTCTATGACAATGGCATTGCGTACCTTCTCTAGTAGACGAGTCGTTCTTTCTTTGCTAGTTTTTTTTTTCTGGTTCTTCACTTACTTGGTAAGTACATCTCGGGTCTCGCCGATATTCAATTGCTTTAGAAGTGAATGAAGACATTTATTCACTTCTCTGTCTTCGTGGGGCGGGGGAGGATGTGTGGAGACACGGAGTTGAAGAAGCAGAGCGGCAGGCAACCGCATCTACTACTGCCACACCTGCATCACGCCTCAGCGTGTTTCTCATAGAGTCCAATAGATAAAAACCTAGAGGGAGAAAGATATGGAGACAATACGAAGTGTTTTTCCTTTCGGTCTGTGTGTGTGTGTGTGTGTGTCTGGCTGTGTGCTGCTAGTGTTATTATTGTTGACGAAGTGTGGCTGGAATACAGGCAGCGAAAGAAAGTGTCCGTGGGAGTGTGTGGAAAGCCCAGGAGATGTGTACGAGGTGGTGGTTGGGGGGACTGGCAAGGGAACGGCGCTCAAACACGCACGCATGCAGGGAGAGAGACATACAGAGAACGAAAGATATAAATAACATAATTATGACCATGATGAAACGAGGGTAGGAGGACGGAAGCGAAGCTACATCAGCCGAAGAAAGTGACAGATTTCCAAAATGGAAAAAAAACGAAAAAAAAAAGCTCGAGGTGTGGTGTGGAGAAGAAGGGGGGGGGATTTGTGCATTTAAACTGACGCATTCTGGTTTGTCACGGTTCTTTCATCTGGTATGTTCATTCGATTGTGCCTAGTGTTTCTAGCCGTTTGTTTTCTTTTCTGCGTGTGTGCTATTGCTGTTGTTGTTCACCCGCTTTTCTGCTGCCTCTCCTGTTGCTGAAGGGGGGGGGGGGCGATTTCAGCCAGCCAATGGCCCAGGAAGAAAAAGTACTCAGATGCCTTCCTTTTCTCTGTTTTCTTTCCTTCACTTTTTCTAACTTCTTCGGGCGCGCGATAAATTTCGCTGCGGCCTTTCTATCCAAATCACCCTTTTTGTTCTTATTATTGTTTTTTTTTCCTTTTTGGAAAATTATTCCCCCCCCCCCCCTCTGTTTCGCTTGCCCGCTGCGCCGCCTTCAGCACCCGAGCCTTTTGCCTCTTCATTTGCTCGCTTGAATGTCATCCAACAGCAAGTCTGCGTGCAGTGGGTAGAACCACTTAATTTTTAGGTTTTCGCAGCGTATCCTCAGTGTCTCTTCATTAGGAACAACAACTGCTTTCTGCTGGTGTTTATAGCGGTGGTGTTTTTTTTCTTTTGGCGCTCTCGCTCTTCACAGTGACAATGTCAAATATTTCCCATTCGGAGAATATCTTTCTGTCACTTCTGGTTGCCGCCTGCACAACAGTTTCTTATTTGGCGTATTTGTCTTGGTGGCGCATGGTCCCGCGTCTGTTCTACCCCGAGGAGAGGAGACTGAAAAAGCAAATAGAAGAGCTGAGAGCGGAAGCAGAGCGCTGCAACAACACAGAGATGCTTCACCATCGCGGGAAACTCTGTCGACAGGCCCAGCAACTGACGATGGAGCTCACACGGGTGCGACGGAGCCGAATTTCCTTCTGCCGAAACAGCAGCTCAAACGTATCGGGCAAGGATGAAGGACCACTGCTCTTTCTGCATGTTAACCTTGCACGTCTGAAGTATGCACTGCCAAGACTCGTAGGATTCTTCATCTCCTTTGGTTTTATGATCCCAGTGATGTACTTGTATGGGAGTAGACCTGACGTTGTAGTGTTTCCACATTGTTTCCGTATTGACTTTCTTTTCCGCACGACTCTAGTGGAGCCGCTGATAATGCTGTTGTTGTTGTGTCCGTTGCCGTGGGGATCGTTTGGAGTAAATGCCATGAGGAAAAATGCGGGCGAGTGGATGCACACACAACAGAGAGATCACAACGAGGTTGAGAACATGCGAAGCGATCACGGCAGTGCTGCTGTTTCCGCCTTCTCTCCGACGGCAGCAGGACAAGTGGCAAACGGGGAAAATGAGTTGGGCGGTGAACTCCACAAACTCGGGGTATTCTCCTGGTTTCTGGCCTGCTACATCACGGTGCGCCTCACGCATCGTGTGTTCGCTTCGCGCCTTAAATCGAAGATTTGAGCAGAGAATAAAGGGAAGTATGAACAAGGCTTTGAACTGCATGTGAGTGCACTTATTTGTGTGTGTGTGTGTGCCTTATACAGATTAATATATATGCTTACGTGCTTTTCTGAGCCGCTATCAGTGTAGATTCGACTCCTCCTCCTCCTTGATACTTCTTATTCCGTCTGCTGCTGGTTCGACCTGCCCCGCACGTGCCTCTGTGTTCATTTACGTTTCACATAACTGCGCTACTGGTTCTGTTGGCCCTTCTTCGTTCTCCGCCATTCTCTCCCCTCCCCTCCGCTCAAGGTTGGTGTTGCTGTTCATTTTTTTTCTTCTTTTCCTTTTCTTCCTTTTTTTTTTTTTCTCTCGTGTGCGTGCTGCTGGTGGTGGTTTGTGGATGGGTTCCTCTTTCGGTGTTTTGTACTGGGAGGGAAGGGGGGTTTCCCCCACCTTTTTTTCCCCTTCCGCCGCCGCTGTCCTCCTTTTGCTTTTACTATTATCATCACTATTGACACTATCATCATGTTTTGTTGCTTCTGTTTCTCTTTAGCCTGCTGTTGTTTCTGCGAGATGGAAGCCTCATTCTTTTTTTTTTTCTCCTGTAAGAAACGGTTAAGAAAAGAATGAAGGAAAGCAACAAAATGAAAGAGGGTGTTGTATATATATATTTTCTTATCTCCGTTGTCACATTTGGATTCGTTTGCGTTTTCTAAAAAATTTCTCTGCATGGTTGAGGTGTTTTTTTTTGTGTGTGTGTGTGTTCTGTTTTTCTTTTGCTGCGTGAACTTTTTTTTTTTCAATTCAGTATTTTATGCTGAGTTTTCTAAGGTGGTGTGTTACTGCTGCTGCCGCTGCCTTCGTTGTTGTGGGTGAAACTGCAGTCGCCTCCAGGACGGGGGCGTCTCTGGCGGCTGGTTTGTTCTCTAGGCATTGTTGTCCTGACGGTTTTATCCTGAAGGGAATTGTCACTCAAACATCACCTTTTTTTTCTTCCCCCGGTGGTGCGGAGTAGGGAAGGGAGCGGCACCAGTGCTTGGGAGAGGGAAGAATGGAGGAGAGGGTTGAAGGAGGGGGGTGCATTTATTTATTTAAACATTTGTATATATGAATTAGTAAATAAGCGCGCACACACACCGATCTATAATATCTGTCTATCTAAATATGTCTTTCTCTCTCTCTCTCTCTATATATATATATATATATATATATATGGACAAAGCGGGGGAGAGGGGAGAGAGAATGGTGGTGAGGGTGGTATCTCCGTCAGTGTATTGTATGGATTGGAAAATGAGACATGGTGATGGGAAGGGAGAATGATGTGTGTGTTTTTGTGAATGTAAAGTAAAAGATGGGAGGGGGCTGTGCGTGGGAGGTGAAGGTACGTGTTGTGCACCCTTCTGTCGGCCCGCAGCCGACGGGCAGGACAAACACAAAGGCATCAAACACCACCGCGGAGACGCAGGCGTAGAGAGGGAGGGGTGGGAGGTTTTTTCGAGATTCTTTTTTCTTTTTTTCCGTATGCGTGCGCGCGCCATTTTTTCTTCCTGTTTAGTGCCGGCAAGAAGAGAGGGGGGTGGGTGGGTGCAACAGCACGGGAAAAAAGTTTGAATAAAAGCAAGTCGAAAGTAAAAAAAAAAAGAGTGAAAAGTGCTCTGCGGAATGAAATGAAGGAAACCCCTCTTGTATGGATTGCTTCTTGTAATGCTGCTCTCTCATGCTGAGACGAAAACATGTGTGTGCAGAGTGATTCTTTCTTTTAAGAAAAAAAAAAAAGAAACTCCTTCTTTGTGTGTTTATTAGTTGTTGTTTCGTTGAGACTCTGTGGTTCGTTTTCCTCCTGTGTTGGTCTTGTTTGCTTTCCTCATTTCTTCCTTCGTTGCCATCCCCACTGCCACCGCTGCCTTTGTTCTCACCGCAGCTGCTCACACCGTGCTGTTTCATCATTGCCTCCCCCGCGCGCTTCAGTGCTCAGAACATAGGAGGAGAAAAGAGAGGAGAAGAGACGGTCGATATTCGCACCTAAATAATGCAGCCACAAGCTCCACCCATGACACCATTCGAGCAGAACGCCACACAGGCATTTCAGCTGATGGGCTCTATTCGTATGCAGTCGGCACTGCAGCATCGCAGCACAACGTTCTGTCTCGAGCGCTGCCTTGACACAGAGGAGCTCTACACGCTGTTGCGAACTACGCAGGCTCCGATTCGTTACCGTCTCGAGACAGACCTTGCGGAGAAGAAGTGTGTGATGAATTGCGACGCTAAATGGGAGGAGCTGTACCGCACCACAGCGATGCGCGTGCATGAGGATGAGACGCGGAAAGTTCAGATGGAAGCACTAGCCTCCATGATGGAAACGATGCAGCATTGAGATTTCTAGTTGCTGCACCGGAGCGCTTTGTGCACATGCTCACTACGACAGAAAGCGTTAATCTATTCACTCTCCGTAAGGAAGTGAGTGAGTCGCTCTCTTTCACCCTCTCTCGTTTTCCTGTTTTATGAACAAATAGTCTATGCATACCTGCAGCTGCACGTTGCGAGAATTCTTCGTTAAGTGTGCTGCACACGCTTTTCATGTTCTCGTCTCTCTCTCTCTCTTTCTATATATATATATATATATATATATATATATATATATATTCTCTTCTGCTTTTTATTTTCTTTGCTTTATATGTGTGACGTACTGATCTCATCATACATATGTATGTTTATGCTTATACACAAAGCAAGTAAGCAAGTATATACACACACAGATATAAATCTGTGTTTTTATATAGGTGGATTTTCATAGAGAAGTGGACGGGGTGCGAGTGCTTGTGATTGAAGCGCAAGAGAAGGGTGGCCGTGGGAGGAGGGAGGGCAGTCCTTGGATTGTCCGTTCGCTCAAAAGCTAACGGTTCCCGTGGCATATTGCTCTTCCTCTTTTGTTTTCCCTCCACATTCTCCTACATACACACTTTCATATATATATATATATATATATATATATTCTCAGTCGATCTGTTAGTGAGTAGATATTTGCTTCTTCGTGCATGTCAACGCTCGCGTTGGGTGACGGCCACTGGCTGCACTACTCATCTCAGGTCGAGATCTACTCAATTATGTGTATAATAGGCTCTGTATGCTCGCTCGTTACTGGAGGCGTCCTCTTATATAACTACTTCGCCTGCTCCTATTCAACTGTTCTTCGAAGTGCGTTTAACGACATATTCGTTGCTGTCGTCATGCTGCAAGTGATGCAAGCACTTCAGCTATTCGTGTTTTCCCTTATAACAGTTGTGCACGGACGCCGTGGCGTCCAGAGCACACATAGTGGAGCGGGTTACAGTTCGGCATTTGGGATGTCCTATGTAATGTGTAACATTAACGCATCACTGCATCAGTTCTTAGACGGGGCGAGTCAGATCCTCCTGCTCGCTTTCTTTATCGTGTTGGCTGACAGTCGCCGTCTCACTTCACTGGAGGAGGTGGATGCTAGTGACGATGGGCGTGTTGTTCGAATAGGGGATAGTAAAGGCAGTGGAGGTGTGTTTGTGGAAGAGGATCGTGCTTGTAGCAGCAGCAGTAGTAGACGAGGCTCAGTGCCAGGGCGTAGACGATCTCACGCCACTAGTGATGCATGCCACAGAAAAGCCTCAGTGTCCTCTCAGCCATCAGGGGTATCATCGTGTATTTGTTTTGTTATGTTGCGCAAGGTGCGCGACAACACTTTAATGCCTGTATGGCGTTTCTGCCTCTCCTGCCACCCCAGGAGGCGCGCTACCGCATCATCACCTTCGTCCCTTCAGGGACCATTGGTGCCACGTGATGTTCATAACGATAACGTTGACATTGTGGCAACAACGAGAAACAAGCGTCACACATTGTTACGCGTCACATGGAAGGCGTACCTTGCCGCCTTCTTGGGCGCCTCTTTTTCTTTACTTCTGTGTTGGATGGTGCTCGTTTACGTCCCAGGGCTCGTGGTGGGGCCAACGTCTGAAGAGGATATTTCGGCTGCATTCATGGGGAACATTAATGGTGTTGGTGAGGGGCAGCATCGCTCGATCTACAACACTCTGTTTTTTTCTCAGGATTTCGCTTGGTGCTGGATACCAAATGGGGACGGCACTACTACTACGCTTTCATCATCAAAAAAGATGATTCTTCTCCTTTTGCAAATCGTTGGAGCCTATCTTTTGCCCATTTTCATCTTTTGTAGCGCTGTATATGCATACTTCGCACTGCGGGTCAGCTCCCCTTCGCTGATGCGCGATCATCCCATCGTGTTTTGGCGGATTCTTATCTTCTGCTTGTATCCCACTATAGTGTTACTTCTTGGCGCAGTGGCGCGTTTCATCACGGCCGGGCGTTCACACCCCTCTGCAGTTGGTGTCTTACACGAAGGGTTGGCTGTCGCGCTTTCTTTCATGTACCCTTTCACTGCCACAGTAAATGTTGTGCTCTTCTTGTACACGGAGGAGCTGCTGGGCCGGGTTGTCACTGCTTGCGGTAGATTTTTTTGTTGCTTCCGCCGGAACGCCACACCCAGCCTTTCTAGTGATGACAGATTCGACTGCGGAAGCGACGTACCAAGAGGGCGGCTGACCTCTGAAGAAGCTGAAAACAGCCACAACAATAACAACAGCAGCATTATGCTAGCAACGACAGGCTTCTGTGGTGTTGTAAAGGCCATCGCGTGTTCAACAGTAACGGGACTTCCACCAGGTGTGGCACCGTATGTACCGCCTCCCTATTTGAGCGCAGGGGGCGACTGGGAGAGGCATTCAAAGTAGTGATGACGTTTGAATAACTGGGTTTTACGCAAGTATATGTATAACTAAAAAAAAAAAAAAAACAGCTGCTGCTAGCCACTGGAATAACTCCTATGGTGACAGTTACCTTAAGCCGATGAGGAAGCAGTTTCATTGACCTGTTTTGACAGTTTTTGTGTGACTGAATGTTGGTTAGGAGGGGATGATGAATGTAGGATGGGAAAAAAGGGGGGAGATAATGTTAGAGGAAACTAGAGGCGTACATTAGCGGGAGTTTACCCTGTTGTGTCTTTTTCTGAAATCAGTTCTTCGCTCTGCATCTGTTGCAGCATTACTTCTCAGTCTACACATGACATAACATGGACGCATATACTAATGATATATCCTCCTCGCTTTTTTGTTTTTGTAGGAGCTTCTGAAGATAATATCAACCGAGAAAAGGCTGCTTACTCTATACCCCGGTGTCTGGTTTTTTGTTCCCAAACAATCTCTCCCTCTTCTTTTCATACCCTTATCAAAAGGAGAGCGCAGTCTTTTTAGGGGTCTCTCGTTATCTATTTTTATTTTACCATCCCACCCGCCTCCCCCTGATTCCCTCCTTGCGGGGGAGGGGGGTGGGGGGTATTCAGGGTAGGAAGGACCCCCTAAAGTATTGCCACTTCGCAAGTTGTTGAATAGTACAGTTCCCATATTCTCTTTATGAGAAAGAACATTGAACTAGTCTCAGATGTGAGTTTTTTTTTTAATTACTTACGGGGCGTCCCTTGATGGAATTTAAGAGGCTTTTTTGGTTTCCATATATGTCTCTTTGTTATCTTCAAGGGTTTAGGTAAGGGTAGTACCGGCCGATTCAATCAGTGGATATTCTTTCAGAGTTTCCCCCCTTCGTTCACGGTTCTAGACGTCCTTCTTCCTCTACTCATCGTGTATTCTTCTTTTTTTTTATCGTGTTTTGGCTGTTTGCAGGAACACCTTCGCTCGAGTATCTTATGTTGGAGAAATAGTTTGATGTGTTTTTTTTGGGGGGGGGTTGCTATTGCTATTGTTGTTTTGATGAGGCATTACTGCATTTCCATATGTTTGCGTGTATATATGACTTTGTGTGTTTATTCCCTCATATCTGAACCTCCAGATACGGTCAAACCGCACCCAGGGTCTCTTCGCTACATATAAGGTGTCAAAGGAGTGTAACTGTGTGAGGGGAAGAAGGAGGAGGGGTAGAGAAAACAAACAAAACCTAAACTAAGGTGCTTGTAATGTATCTGGCGGTGTTTCATGAATTCGCTCACCCGGAGGTGTTAGCACGTATCGAGAGTGAGGGGATTTGCCGTGTGGATAGGGCAGAGGCTCCGTGCGGAATGGCAAAGTCAGAGGAAGAGATTACTGCGGTGTCTAATAACGCCAAGTTGATGATTGTGGATGCAACAGCAAGTGAGGAGACACTTGAGGCAACACTTAAAGCACTATGTGATTTGGGTTTTACTATCACGCAACGCCACCCAGTGACATCAGCCGGGTGCCCGATGCGGGACCGCGTCATTTTGTCATACAAATCCTGAGTAGTCTGTCAGCAAGGGTACCGGCACGCAGAAGGAGGCAGCCACACATCTGTAAGAATCGAAGATGTATGAGACTGCAGCGGTGGAAAAAAAAATAGGGAGGGGAAGGGGGAGGGGTTAAACGGAAGGTGCATCTTGTAGCCAAAGAGTGTGTAAGCGAAATGAGACTGACGAATGATAGTGCATCTACGCGACCCTCTTTCATTCTCTCTCTCTATTTGCGTGTGTGTTTTTTCCCGTATGACTGAGGTGGGTATGGCTGCATGTCACATGCTTTTTTATGCGCGTAATGGTTATTCCTTTCCGCTACGTAGTGCGAATTCCCCCCCCCCCCCCCGTTTCTGTATAACTCTGAGTCAACCACATTTACTTTGCCCTTCTTTCACTTTTTGCTGGCTTCTTCCGCCCGCACACATCTCAAGTGGAGTGCCAGGGGGACAGCTTTGGAGTCGAAGGGCGAACACCACAGCGAGAAGAGAAAAGACTGCAGCAATGGGGCCAATATCCAAGAAGCGCATGATCGTCCGCGATGGCGTGTTCTACGCCGAACTGTTTGAGTTCTTGAAGCGCGAGTTGGCTGATGACGGCTTTGCCGGCGTTGAGCACCGTGTGACGCCCACACGCACAGAAATTGTTATTCGCGCCACCAAAACACGTGAGGTGCTCGGCGAAAAGGGCCGCCGTATTCGCGAGCTCACAGCATGTCTGCAGCAACGGTTTCACTACAAGGAGGGCAAACTGCAGCTCTTTGCTGAGCGTGTGGAGGTGCGAGGGCTTTCTGCCATGGCACAAGCGGACTCTCTGCGCTTCAAGCTGCTGAGCAACCTGCAGGTGCGCCGCGCCGCTATGGGGATTATTCGCTACGTAATGGAGTCTGGCGCGAAGGGCTGTGAGGTGACAGTTGGCGGAAAGATCAAGGGTCAGCGTGCCAAGAGCATGACATTCCGCGATGGCTACATGATCAAGTCTGGCACTTCGCACAAGCACTTTGTGGACTCGGCCACTCGTCACTGCCACCTGCGCGCTGGTACCATTGGCGTGAAGGTGAAGATCATGCTGCCGGCCAGCATGAAGGACCCGAATGAGAAGCTGCCGGATTTCGTCGAGGTGCAGGAGCCCAAGGGGATTATGGCATAAACAGCAGCCAAAGAAGGTGGGGGTGGATTGATGCGTGTATTTCTCACAATTCATTTTCTTTTGCTTCTTATTTTTCCTCATTCCCTTTATTCCTGCTTTCACTGTGCCAAGTAAAAGAATCTTTTTCTCCCTTGTTGCACTGCGCACTTCGTTTCGTTTTTCTTTTCATTACCTCGGTCTTTTTTTTCTTTCCATATATACAATCCCCTTTCTTCTACCCTCTTTTTAAACCTTCGTGGGTCCTGCACTCGCCACCCCCGATGGCCTGACGCGCATTTCTCCCTTCATGCACTTGCACCTTTTTCCTCTTTTCTTCCTATTCATCCTAGTCCCTGCCATCATCATCCCCGCCGTCGTCGTTGTGTTGCTCCTCGTCGTCCTCACCGGCGTGGTGCAGGAAGGGCAGTAGGGATAAGGGGATCTAAGGGCAAGGCGTGAGCTCTAGGGAGGAAAATCGGGCGTATTGAAAGGAAATATTTCTGTTTCGCTTTGTCTTTTCCGAGGTAGCAAAACACAGTCTGGGTGGATTAGTGAGAGTATACATGCAGCCGGATCAACAGCGGTGGCGGCGGCGGCAGCGGCAGCGGCGGCGTTCGAGCGTTTCAGGGGTGAAATGTAGCATTCCCGATCCCTATTCCCTTACAATGGCTCAAGGAGATGTCTCAAGTCTCATGGGTGGCACCGTATCTCTGAATGCTCCCTTTAGTTCAACCAGCCTCATCTCAAGCAGCGTCGAATCTATAGGATTAGATATGGCAGATACCCTCCACGCTCATTCTCCCTCTGTTTCAGGACGCACAATCTCGAAGGAAAACACTTCAGGTGATGATAGATCCTTGTGGAATGAGAAGGGTTCACCCACCGCGAAATCGCAGCAAGCCTCATCTCTATTTCATCCCTACTCTGGTGAAGACGGTGAAGCAAAAGATGCAAAAATTATGCAGGCATTCCTCGTCAAGGCTTTCCCTCAATCACTGAAGCACATTGCCGCGGATGAGGGATCCATAGATGCGGTGCTGTCGAACAACGCCTCCAATGCGGCTGACAGTGGCTACCACCGTCAGTTTACGGAACTAGTTCTTCTTGAGGTGTATGGACTGTTGATGAGAACTGTGGATACTTTTGAGAGGCGGCGAAAATACTTACGACGTCGTTCCGTGCTTGAGACGGGAGAGATGGACTGTGGAATGATCGATAGGCTTGCGACGGAAGAAGGCTCGAAAAGTCTTTCCGAGTGGGATAAAGCTTGGTACAAACCCGGGCCACCAGACACCGCGGAGACGCTGATTGCAGTCACTGCGCGTCCGCCAGAATTTGTGGCGGGAATGCTATGGGATGGTTGTGACCGTTTCCTACTGGGTGGCACCGCCTTCTTGGAAGAGGGTCGCATTCTGCAAGTTCGGGTGCAGGGTGGACGAAACGTTTCAGAGGGAGAGGATTCAGCGAAAAACTCTAGGAAAATTGGAGTGGGTGAGGAAAAGGCACAGGTGCGCATGTTGCTGCGGGAGTTTGTCTCTGTTTCAAAAGTGGGAATGGGGTGCATGGTTCAAACATTTTCTCTCATTCCGGATAATGTTTCCGTGGCTACCTCGCGAAGTCAGACTTTGCGATACGGCCTCATACAAGGCGTGCTGGATCAGTGTTTGCCTGGGGCAGTCTCACGCGCTTTTTCTCTCCAAGTCTTGCTCCCAGCATCCATACGCTCTGGTCTTGACAATGCCAACGGTGACCTGCTTGGATCTCACATTACACTTCGAACTCAAGAAGAGGAAGAGGACGCGAACACCGATTCGGGGCTCAGATTTAGTCACTCCAGTTTTAACTGGTCAAAGACAGGTGAAAGAAGGATCTCTCTCTCGACTGTGAAATCTCGTCCCCCGGCAGTTCGAAACGCATTTCGGCGACCATTGGGCGATGAGGCATATTTGCGTTTTACTAACCCAAAGCTCTACGCTTGGGTCATGCAGCACACTCCTGCAGTTCTCACGGTGCACACCAATGCGATTCGAGAGTACCTTCTTTATGGCCAGCGATTGCGCTTCTGTCGCCAGATGAAGAGGCTTCTCTACGCGGTTTACACTATACAACGTTTTTTTCGCCACTCGTTGAAGAGGAAACGGAGCGCGGTGCAGCGCATGATACGTCAGTGGCGACAGCTCGAACTTAAAAGCCTAGAACACCTAAAAAAGTTTACAATTCAGCCAACCACCACAGATCGTATCAGCTTTATAGTCGGTACTGTTTTGTGGCAACATATTCTAACAACGGAGGCATTTAAGAAGGAAATGTTAGAAGAATTGTTTACGACACGGCGGGCTTCATACTGGAAATGGTCTGCGCAACGTCGGGAGGAATCTGGATTGGGTGTGGAGTTTCAAGACGTTACATTTCTAACGAATGATGGATCAGTGATGGATCCTGACGCGGGCGCAGCACAAACAAAGAAATTGCATCAGAAATGGTTTTCTAGGTGGGGCGATGTCTTGCATAGACGTTTCGGGTGGTACATCGAGCCCGAATATCTGCTGCAGGAAAGCCACCGCCGAATGCTCATCTCTCTGCGTAAATCTATCTGTATGACAGTGGAGGTGCAGGAGGAGTTGAGGAAAAGGTGTGGAGAAACTTTTCTTGCACTCAACTGAGGGAATGGTGGAGGGGTCAGGTCGGCGAATTCTCCACATTTCAATTTGTTTGTGCCCCTGCCATTTTCTTTCTGTTCTGCTGTTGCTGTAGTGTTTGCATACTCTCCTCCCTCTTGTTTCTTTTTTTTTTTTCTTCATCTGCGTTTGCATATTGTTGATGTCAGTGGCAAGACGATTGCTTGACTCATGTACAGCTTATCAAAACCTCATTTTATATCCTCCCTTCTCTCCTCTCTCTTCTCATACGCATATACATATATATATATATATATATATGTATATGGTGGACCCAAAGAAATTTGAATGTGGGCGCCAGAAGAATCAGGTGGAATGGGTTGCAGTGGCGAAAGGGTGAATATGGAATTTCCAGAGGTTCAACGTTTTGCCTCTACACGGAGTGCTTCTACACCTGTGAAAATTACTTCCTTATGTAATACTCTTTTTTGCCCTTTTCTATCCCTCTTTCTTTGTGCATGCATTGACACAAGATGCAGGATAAATGTTGCCCACGTGATGTGGGAGTAGATTTTCCCATACCGCTCTCGACGTTGCAGGGACTTCGACACCCACGTCTGTTGCCACGCAGCATCGCACCCTCATTTTCTCTTCAGTCACAGTTGCTTGGCGCAGAGTTTTGCGCATCGATATCTGCTGCAATGGCGGGACTGACTATGCGCTTTGCCTCGAGCGATTACGCCCCAACTAGGGAAGTGCGTCCCTCTGCAACACCTGGTGAGAGATCACTAGCAGCAGTGCTGCTGCACGATCTTTCGGCCCATTACGGATCCCATGCTCTGCGGCGTGCGAAGAGCCATCCGTTAGGTCCTTGCTACAGAAGCCGGCGGCGTCGGTTGTCCTCCGGATTCCATGATGGCCGGCGTCGTCTGTGGTCGTTGCGTGCAGCCCACCGATTGTGGTGTCGGCGCTGTGGAGTGTATCTTGTTACTGGCGTGACAAAGAAGCTGTTTGGTAGATCTGTGTCATCATTGTCCCACTTCTCCGATAATGACGATGACACGGCGGCAACTGCGGTTGGCGGTGCACTGCATTCAGTGGAAAAAAATCGTGTATCGAGGGGGTTCTATTTGTGTTGCCGCTGCCTCGATGAAGAATTGATGTCGTGTAGAGGAGGTAAAAGTGAAGTGGTGCTTTCTCACCCGATGGCGCCACATGTAGTAAAGCGAGACAAACAGTCTGGATCAGTAAGTCTTAACGGCGAAAGTTACTGGATGAATGATTTATCCGCACTATGTGTGGGTAAGACTTGCAGACGCAAGCGCAAACGACGTGAGCCTGTAGTGGCGACCGTGGAGTCTGCCGATGCTTCCCGTTGCCCAATGGAGGTGACGAAAATAGCAACGAAGGGAATGCCCGCTTCGGATGTGACTGTGCACGCTATCCCCAAGGGCTCGCTAACACGCGGGAAGAGGGGGCGTAGGGAAGAGGCCAAGGAGTCTGTTGACTTGGTGAAAAAAGGAAAAGATGGTGAAGCGGGTGAGTTGTGGTTTTCTGGGAGGAGGGGACGAGGCGATAGCGGCGATGGACCGGTGCGGAAGGAAGCACGATTGAGAGAGGAAACAACTGCCGACCCGAAGCCGCATCCGTCGGCAATGGAGGCAAAAACAAGAGGGGTAATTGTGACGGCAACGAGACCTACCCCAGGTGTCTTGAGTCCCCCAGCGCCACCAAAGGGCCGTCGTCCAGCACAGAAGAAGAACAAGAATTCAAGTGGTGCCCCTTCGGCGAATTCGTTTACCGATACAATGTCAAGACTTGGTCTCTAGCACTGTGTCGTCTTCGTGTCACTTGGCTGTCCCTTTTCTCACGCCCCCCTCCTCTCTTTCTCTTTTTATATGTAGGTATATCAGTCAAGAAGCTTTTACCTGTATTTGTTTCTGATATTTTCTGGAGATTTGTGACCGATGTTCTTTTTTTTTTCACTATTATTTCGGCTTCTTCATTCCGCTTTTGACCCAAGAGGGGTGGAAACGGAAAGATACGGAAAGGGGACGGAGTACAATAGAAGGTGGATGGCGCTGCGCCTACTGCTTCATGCTTGTGCCGTGTGGCCCATGAGCATTGATTTTGACTTATTTCGTGCATATACTGCCGGACTCTCCGTAGATGAGGCGGTGGATCTCATGTTGGCTACTGAGTGGTCGGGAATACATAAGGGCAAGTACAGCGTTTCTGAAACTCAGTCAGCTCTTCCGGAGCCTACACCTTCCGCTGGCAGCAATCCGGGAAAGGTTTCTCAAGCATTGCAGCAGACGGAAGAGGTGAGAGAAGAAAGGGAAAAAGAAGGGCAGCCACCGCTAGGGCTAACCCCATTCTCACATGGCGACCCTTCACTCATGGAGACAAGAGAAGTCTCTGCCTCTTCAGATAAAGGTGTTTCTCATGCAGGCGGTAGCAACGATGGGTGCAGATGCGGGTTGATGTCTCAGACCCAGAGTTTTGCTCGTGCTGACTCGCGTTTGACACTCCAAGGTGATCTGCAGCGGGTGTTGAATGATGCAGCGGTCGTTACCCCATCTTTCCTGCGTCAGGAAGTGGTAGAGCAGTTCAATCTCTTTGACATTCTCGGAGAGAATTATCTAGCGTCACCATATGCATTTCTCTCAAGTTATGTCATTCCAATGAAATTGCGGGATCGTCGGCGAGTGGTGGAAGTCTACTACAGAGTTGACGACATGGTACTTAGATTTTTATTTGGTAAGCGTCTGCATAAACTAGAGCCGGATATGAAGCCTGGTTATCGTTCGTTTTTTTCTGGCCGCGCAAAACACGACGAGAAGTTACGCAAGCTCATGGAGGCTGGAATCACTGAGGGTTCCTTGGGACGCCAGTGGGCAAATCTGAAACGGGTATGCACTTTTCTCGCCTCCGCGTACCGTGGACGTGATGAGATGCTGATTCCGTGTACAACACCACTTCTTTCTGCACTGCAGCAATGTTTTGCCCTTCGTGGGTCTTTAGGGATGCGCTACGCCACCTTTGTGTTTGGGTTTGAACATAAATTGACTGGCCGCTGCTGGGAAAAGCTGTCGTATGTGGAGTGCACCAACATTTGCAATGTATTGGCCTCCTTGTGGTGCGATGACTCGCGGCTAATGTTACGTGAAAGCTTCTGCAGTGTCTGTGCCCGAATTGCGCGTCTCTTAGAGGAAAACCGCATCGTGGCCGAGATGCATCAAATGGCTTTTGGAGAGGCAATGCGGACGCGATGGCAAGTGCAGCTGGACGAGGTACAGCGGGTGATTATCACTAATACAGGTGTTGGAGGAGTTAGTAACCCACATGCCAACTGCATATCCGCTGCAACTATAGCGTCACCAACAACGAACGTTTCCCCAACGCTCCTCCCGCGTAACACGAGCACACTGCCGTTGGATGCCGAAGGGCACACAAGCCCCACTTTGGTGACTTCGACACCAACTCCCCCCCATGGAGGTAACAATGCTACTGGAAACGGTAACCTTAGCGGGGCGGGTGCGCAGACGGCTTCTGCATCACACAATCCGTATCTTTCTGCCAACTGTGTCTTTACACGACGTTTCCTGATTGAGTTTCCTGTTATCATCAGGTCCCTGGCTCGGGTGGCGACGATGATTGGAAACTCTGGCCAAATCCAGGAGGCACTGGATACTTTTTATACCCGTGTTTATCTTGCACTGGGAAACATGGGGGTCCGATCTTCGCACACGCAGAACGTGGACGCAGGCAGTTCGCGTTTGGGGGTGGCTACTCCTACATCAGATTCCTTGACGGTTCAGGAGGGCACGGGGGCCAGTGGCGTCCCCAGTACTGTGTGGAAGACTACCGAAACCACTACCAATATCACAACAAAAACAACGGGGGGGCCACTAGCTGCTGCGACTGAGGGTGATCTCTCTTTTGATCCTCCAAGAGCAAATCAATTTGAAGCACATGAGAGGTTGATTTCACCATCTGGTGGTCAGCACACTGTGATTAATACCTCTATTATGGGCCCTACAGTTGTGTCTGCACCAGTGCGTCACCACTCCCAACCTTCGTCACCACGTTTTTTGATCGCATCTAGTGGTGGCTACAGTAGTAACGCTATTGCTACAGTAGATAGCAGGATGCATCTCCGAGAACTCTGTATGTTTTTGAGTTTGTTACCCAACATCTTTAGCAAACTTACTATTATTAGTGAAGAGGACCACACTATGTGTGACAGTGACTTTTCCAACTTTGTTCTCTCGTTGAAAGTCTTGGTACAGGTACTGATGGCCTCTGATGATAATTAATGATGCATGGATGTGTCAGTTTTGTTTTTTGCTATTTCACTCTCCTCCTACTCCCTCTGTGTGCCCCGATACCTGTTGTATGCATGTACATTTGTGGACATGTGTTGTTTTCGTGTTTTCTTCTAATAAACCCCCACACAACTATTCCCCCCTCCCCGCGCGCAGGATGAATATACCTGTTGCTCTTGCCTTTGTAGGCACTCATCCTAAGGAACAGAAGACAAAAGGGTAAGATTATTCAAAGAAAGGGAGGCGAGGGGTTTATCTTGTGCTGTGGGATTTTGATTTTTGAGAGAGGTGTAGGTTGAAGAAGATATATATATATATATATATATATATATATATACAGCTATACACAGGGGTGCAGAGGGGGAGGGGGGAGGAGCAACTGGTATCAATGGGCTCTAGGTCAAAAGATATATTTTTAGACTCTGGCCGTAGTCCCGATGAGGGGTGCGGGTTTGCCACACATGTCAAGCAATTCGGTGGAGTAGAACCGCATGAGGATAAGATCCTGTCGACACTAGCTTCTCAACCAACTCCAAACTTTCTACAGACTTCAGGCAGTGTGGGGCCTCCGAGAGCCGCACAATGTGGCGCATCCTTTACACGTTCGCTCAACAAGTGTGGGTCTTCTTCTCCGCTGGTAGGTACCAGTGAAAAGGAGAGATGCCTTTTGTCTTTGATGCTACCAAAAGAGTCTGAGAAGACCATGGGATGTGCGAACTTAACGAAAAAGTCTCTTGTTGGAAAGGGGGTGAAGATGGAGGGCCACAAGTTGAAGGGTGACATCTATGCTTCTGTCGATGATGGTAATAATGAAACTGAGGATGCTGATGATGACTTTTCCGCTGGGGTGCAGCCTCACAGTTTCTGCACCCCTCATAGCGGAGCCGGAACCCAACCGCTGGAAGATCGACTCTGTTTAGAAGATTTACGAAAGATTATGAGTTTCTTTTCTACAAACTGCAAATTCTTTGAAACCTCTCTGGCAGAAGCACCCTCAAGGGAGGATGACACCGCTTTGGTAAATAATGCTGATAGTTGCCTCAGTTCTAGTGTTTTGCCCTCCCAGAAGAGGAATTCAGAGGCGTGTGCAGCAGCGTCAAACACTTGTGAAGAATCGCCTCTTACGGCAAGGGGTAGATCCGCAATGGGTGGCAGGTTCATTGCTTTAAGAGAAGTTGGAAAATCTCTTCGCTCGCGCGCCGGGAAAGAGTATCTAGTCAAGACGAAGGAGGACCTGCAACAGGTGCTCGTGTCGCGTGACGCATCTTTTCAAACATCCGGTAGCGAAGCATACACCCGCGTTCTGAAGACAGGACAGTTTTTACAAGCCGTAAAAGCTGTCTGTCCTGAGACGGCAGAGGAAGATATTATGGATCTCATGCGGAAGGTCGATTATGACGACCGAGGGTGCATGACGTGGGACGATTTCACAACTTTTTTGCTTTCACATGGCAATCATCGCTTTAACTTCGCCCAGGGAAATGTTTTTGAGTTGCTCACAGTGCCAGAGCCCAAATTCTGTCTTCCGTCATTGCAGCATGTGATGGGGACCTGCATGGAAGTAGACGTACAACACAATCTATTGTTGACCGGTGGCTCTGAGGGTATTGTACGGGCATGGAATTTTGACACGCTGACCAGTCGTGGTGTCCTTTTCTCTGGGGACTGTTGGGTTGTGGGTGTGCATTGGGCAAGTAAAGCTCAATGCTTTTTCATTGTGACAATGGACCGCAAGGTGATCATGTTAGATTCAAAGACGTCTGAGGTGAAACGGTTATACCGTGGGCGTTCGGTGATTGACTCTACCCCTGGATATATGTACGCCTACGACAGTGTGCAGTCCGTTAAGGTTGGCGGAAGACCCGCGACAGGGGGGCAATGGCATGATGGTGGGGCTGGGGTTTTATCGCCTCATGGGCGCTCTAATGAGGTGGGATGGGAAAGGAAGAAGGTGCTCTCCATGGCGACGGGAGTATCACCAGCTAAGCGTGAAAGAAAAAATTGCACTTTGCCCTGTGTTGAGGAGTGCACACTCGCTGATCTTGTGGACTCTGTCTCGTGTTCCCTCTTTCATCACACGTCATTGCGGGAGGATATGCTACTTTTAGCAACGGCGATTGGTGAGGTCCGTTTTTATGCAATTCCCAAAGTAGAGATGCGGGTGGTCTTTCCACATGCCGTTCTCCGATTGCATGAAAATAGGATCAACAAGATGAGCATCATGTTTGACACCTCCGCCCTTTTAACTGCATCAGATGATGGTATGGTTAAAATGACATCCCTGGAAACGGGAGCACTGTTACGAACATTTGTCACCTCAGGTCCAGAGCAGCATTCAGCAGTGCATGATTTTGATTTTAACCCACAACTTCGGCTGCTTGTGACAGTGGGTCCGGAGCGGTACGGAATTGTCTGGGAATATTCACATGAGATACCGATGGCTGTTCTAAACTCGCATAATAGCCCCTGTCGCTGTTGTGCAATGCATGTGAATCAAGCCCAGATCATTACATCTGGAACTGATGGAGTTATCTTCATATTCAACTCTCAAGGTTTTCATTTGATGCAGGTACTGCATGTGCACCAGCTTTACCCCCAGCGAGTGATGTACGACGAAAAAAGGTCGAGGCTATTGTGCTTAGCAACCTATCCTTATTTTCACGAACAACAGCATCATGCAGTGTTTGAGTGCTCGAGTAAGTATCAAGGTCATGTAGCGCCTATGGTGGGGGTGGTGTACAATGAGGTCTATGATCTTATTGTCACCATTGACACGGAGGGGTCAGTGATGACGTGGAAGAGTTTTAATGGTGCCCCTGTGTTTACATTTCATCTCAAGGACTTCTCCGATTCTGCCGTGATGAATGCGGCGCGCCTCAGCTGTTTTGCGATGGATGAACTGGGCCGCCGTCTGCTTACTGGATTTAACAATGGGGCTGTGGCTGTCTGGAACTTGGTAAACGGTCAGACAACACACGTCATCACGGCAGCTGCAGAGAATCTCGCTTCAACTAGTGCCGTACCGGAGGTGACGGCACTTGGGACACTGATACGTGATGGTATTACATTCTTTATTTTTGCTTGTTCAAGGAAACTCCTTTTCACGCGGGAGTCTGGCATGTTTACTATTGCTACCGCAACCAACTGGGAAGTGCCAGAACAGTACGGGGATGTAATTACAATTCAACCTGTTTCGCAACAGATTATTGTTTGTGGAACCTCGTCCGGTGCACTATTTTTTTACCATATCTTGGCCGAGCGGCAGGAGGGCTCTGCACTCTGGATAATGGACAATGCAGACTCGCTACAGCGACCGGTGCAGCTCTCTTTAGATGGTCAACGTGGTGATCATGCTTTTTCTGTTTGCTCTTCCCGTATTGTTAATATATTTTTATTGCAAGCAGTGAGTGTATATATTGCCATGGTTGTACACAGCGACGGCACTGTGGGACTGTGGCACACCATGCGGCGGCTCTTGATGGGGGTTGTCACACTGCGAAGTGCCCTCCCAACAAATGGGGAGGAGGTGGGTGTATCGCATGCCACGATGGATCGCGAGAGTCGATATTTTGTATTTGCTGATGATCGAGGCAACATCCACGTATGCACTGTTCGGCTGCGTGCAGCTCCAGATGAGGGTTCAATGCGTTTGCCGCGCCCGCCTCAGATGCAGGGTCATGATGGAAAACCTGTGGTGTATTGGCCTGGTTCCCCTTTCGAGCGTTACCCACACCTCAAAAAGGCTGTAGAGGAAAGGGAGCAAGGTTCGAATAATAGCTCTGGTGAGCAGGGTAAGCAACAACAGGAGCAAAAGACTGTAGTCGAGGAGAAAATGCCATATGTCTTTTCCGAGTTTTCCCAGGAATATGTTTTTCATTCTGGTTTTCCCTCGGTGACGGGTGTGTCATTTGTTGACCCGCCGAGGCAAGAGGCAGCAGCAGCAGGAGGGGAAAACACACCTGGATGCGAAATAAGGAAAGAAAAAGAGAAAAAGGGTGATGTGGAGAGGGACGAGGTGCTTGGAAAGAGGACCAAGATAGAAGAGAAAAAATCGAAATCTTTCACATGTAGCATGAGTAGCAATGATGGTTCGTTTATAGTTTCCTCGACTGTCAAATGTGGCGGCATGATTGCGGTGTCATCGGGTGGGGACAACTTTACACGACTGTTCACCCTGGATGGGATGTCCATTGGAGAATGTGGGATGAATAGATGGACTGTGGGAAAGTTGTCGACATATGAGTTTCTTGGTGTCAAACCAGCGAGAAGACTTCCACCTCACTCATGCAGTGTTCAGGTTCTAGACTTTCTGCGGGAGTCGCGGATCCAAGAGCGGCAACCTGCTGCAAACCATACGCGCAGTCTTTCGTTTCGCAATAACTTGAAGACGACCACTCCCCGTAAAGGTTCGCTTCCATGCCTGTCGGTGATAAGCTTTACCGAGTCTGCACCGAGAATAAGTTCGCCCCTCGGTGATATTTTATGCAGTGGTGTACAAACGGAATGTGCTGCGGGACAGACACCACGCTCGCAGTTGATGAGATTAAAGGAAAAAACACAGGAACTACGTAAGTCGGGAAAAAGTGAATTAGAAGGAGTTTTGCCGATCTTCAAGTTATCTGTGAGTGGTAAGCCAGTAGAACTTTCCACGAAGATGCGATCTCGACGTACGAGGGATACCCATTTCTGGGGTCTTGTCAAGGATGAATTCATTCAAAAGTTACGCAAACTTCCCATGGAGAGCACTGATGAGGACTCGGCATCCCATGAGGTGCCATCGGATTTTGTAGATACACTTAACGGTTCTCTACGGGCTAACACTGGCACTGTGGAGTTACTTTCGCCTTTGAACCATGCCACCAAAAACAATGTCAACAATATGGCGACCAAAAACGGTGTTGAAGAAGGAGTGGGTGCATCTTTGCATTCACGGAACTCTACATCAAATGTAATAGACGCTCCTCGTAGAACTTCACTAAACAGTCATATAACAAAGGTGAATACGGGTAAAATGATGGCACGAAAGACGGCCTTTCTTTTGTCAGCTAATGGTGTCTGCGCGACGCATTCCCAGACACCAAGAACTTCCAGTTGGGTTGGAGTCAATACCTCTACCATATCCACGGAGGATGACACCCGGCGCAATGATGTGATTCGGGGGCATCTGGAGTCTCAGCGGCGCATGTTGCTTTTTCTGGGTCGAAAGGGCTCTATGCTTGAGGGGGCTCAGTGTACCAAGGGCCCCACACACGGGACGCATTTAGTGACTTCATACGACCAGGCGTTGACGACACACCGACGGCTTGGTGCCCCTTTGACGATGGGGAACCGAGTGACAAACAATACGACGCAGCTGCAAGTAGTTCACCTGGAGAAGATGTTGCCTCCCAAGGGAACACACGCATTTGAGGTCTCTCTATTGAGTAATGAGAGAAAAGCGATAAATTCTACCCCGGGACAAAACGGGAATAGTTAGATGTAATTTTTGGCTTGCGGCGTGCATTATCACTTCCGCATATGCCTACCTGTTTTTTTTTTTTTTTAGCTCTTATTTATATTTACCTTCCCCCCTTCTGTGTTGGCTTATCTTTTTTTTCGCGTGTGTGTGTGTGACAGAGTCTTCTGCTGGCTGATGGATTTTCCACCTTTCGCGATAAAATGGTTTCGTTCCCATGCCAATAAAAAGAGCCCCCCCCCCCCCAAAAAAAAAAGAGTCAGAAATGAATGAGGTACCGTTCCTGGTGGTGACCACATTTTTTGTTTTTCTGTTTTTTTCCGTTGCTTTCGAATTCGCTGCTCATGGAACTCTGCGTCTGTTGCATGCAAAAGCATGCCAATATAACCGTATGTACATACATATATTTGCATACACACACACACACATATATATATATATATATATATACCGATTGGGTTACTTGACAATGAGTAAGTGTGCATGAATGCATGAGTCATTCCTTCTCATTTCTCTTGCCTGTGATCTGTCAGATGCACCTTATCACTCTTCTTGTAGTTTGCTTTTCCGTGCATACATCCGGTGGGTTGATAGGGTTCTAAGGAAAGTATAACTAACAGTAAAAAGTGGTTGGGGAAGAGGTAGGTGAGAGAATAGTGACGAAATGTCTGAAACTTGCAAGCCGATTATCACATCCCTATTGGATACAGATGGGTATAAATTGCACATGCAACAGGCTGTATTTCATTTATATCCATCCGTTTGCGCCACCTTTGAATTTGTCTGTCGAGACAAGAACGATCATCTGGGATTCGCTGCAGACGATGTGCGAAAACAGGTCCAGCTCATGCAAGAGCTTGTGCTACATGAGGATGAATACAATTACCTGGCGTCCAGAGGATTCTTCAAGCAAGACTATCTTGATTGGCTTCGCACATACCGCTTTAATCCAAAGCAGGTGACCGTCCGCGCGGTGCCTGTCAGCGGAAGTGGCAATACGGACCTCGCCATCGCAATTGAAGGGCCGTGGGTAGAGACGATTCTTTGGGAGGTGCCTCTTCTAGCAGTCGTCAGCGAGGTTGTGCATCGTCAGCGCACGCCACATCTAGGGGTGCCAGAGGCGGTGGCGCATCTTGAGAAGAAGTTGGAGACTTTCTTTGCCCATGCATCGGCAGGAGAATATGAATCGTTTCAAATATCTGACTTCGGCACACGACGAAGGTACAGTTTTGATGTACAAGAGGCTGTTGTTAAGACGCTTCAGTCGCACCCCCTATTTTGCCGTCACCTCATTGGAACCAGTAACTATCTTCTGGCAAAGAAGTTGCACCTTCCAGCCATTGGGACACAGGCACACGAGTGGTTTCAAGCTCATCAGCAGCTTGCACCGGTGCTTTGCGATTCGCAACGAGTGGCGCTGACGCAGTGGCTCAAGGAATACCCACGCGATCTTCGCATTGCGCTGACAGATTGCATCTCGATGGACAGTTTCCTACGCGACTTCACCAAGGATCTAGCCGACGCGTACAATGGCCTCCGTCATGACTCTGGGGACCCTGTTGAGTGGGGGTACAAGGCCATTGAGCACTACCGAGGTCTTGGCATGGACCCCAGGAGCAAGACACTCATTTTCTCCGACTCACTGGACCTCGAGAAGGCTTTCGCACTCTATCGTACATTTGCCGGACAAGTCAATGTGATGTGTGGGGTCGGTACTCAGCTTTCCTGCTCCATTCCCGGTGTGCATGCGCTCAATATTGTTATAAAAATGACGGGCTGTGAGGGAAAGCCTGTTGCAAAGCTCTCGGATGCGCCAGGAAAGAGTATTTGCCGTGATTTAAATTTCGTCTGGGAGCTGCAGCGTGCGTTCGGTCTCCCAATTTCAGGCGCTGCTGTTTCTGCAACCGCTACTGCTACAGCTGCCGCCATCATGAGTGTCAAAGATGATGGTATCCGGAATGCGTGAGGGCACGGCACACACAAACACACATACACATACACATACACATACACATACACATGCATATACACGTCCCAAAGCACAAAATGTTGGGACGAAAATGGTCGTATGAGAATGGTAAATACTAAGTATTTAAAACTGGAAGAGTGTTAGTTGCAGCAGCAAGATGCCACGAGAAGAGCAATCTGTAGAACCTGGTAATGGGAGAGGAAAAAGGGGGAAGCAACAGTATCAGAATATGTCCACAGGTTGAAGAAGTAACAAAGAAAGTTTTTGTTCTCTTTTTTTATGAGAGTGATGAATGTGCTGCACAAAACCATTACCCATATACGTATAGCCAAAAGGCGTGCTTTAAATGGGAAAAGCGTACAAGAAAGGGGAAAAAACAGAGGAAAAGGTACTATGCGAAGGGAAGAGCTTGACAGAGATAAGGAGGGACAAATGCGGAAGAACTGCGGATAACAAGTTGTTTTGAATTTTATCTTCTTAATTTGCGGTATTTTTCTTGTCGTTGCTGCTTGTTTTCGGTTTTCTCATGGTCTTGGAACTCCAGAGCGTTCAGCTTGTCATCGAGTTTTGTTCTTAAAACTGGGAGTGGTCAGGGGTAAATGAAGGGGAAAGAAGAAAAGATTGCTTAAATTTTCTGCAAAAATGTACGAGTAAATCACCAGAGGGAAGGGGGAAAGGCGCGGGAGGGTGTGTGGTAGAGGAAGGCAGGAGGAGAGAATAGTGTGAGAGACTTCTGTGCATCAGCACCGCAACGGCATCATGTGCTGACGAGGTTTTGTCGCTGCTGTTACCGTTTTTTTTTTTTTTTTCTGTTGAGTGGGAGGGGGCGGGAGAATAGACTCACAAAGGGAGGGTTGCGGGTGCATGTATCCTTTCATGTATGTGTTGTTGTTTTTGTGTGGTCGTCCTCCTGCCTGCTTGCTTTCTGGGGTTATTTCTCTCAATGTCGCTTGTGTTTATACTGAAGAAAAGCCTGGTAAAAAAAAGGGAGTGGGTGGGGAAACAAACCAGACAAAAAATGAATTTATTCTTTTCATTCCCGGTTTGGAATGAACTGAAAGTGAGTGGGAAATACGAGGCGTAGGGAAGGCATGCCTGAAAAAAAAAAGTATCAGTTGACCGCGCATATATGTGTTGGGATGTGTGCAGTTGGTGGGTGAGAATTGGCGAATATCAACAGTGGGGTTTGACGTTCAGGCATGTGCTTTTACTTGTATTCTCGCATTTCCCCTGCTGGCTCTGTCTGTTCGTTTTTCTTCATCATTGTCTCTCTCTCTGTGCGTGTGTGTGGTCGAGCCATTGTTGGGATGTGTCTCTTCAACTCTTTTTTTTTTTTTGTTGCTGTTGTTGTTGTGCTTGAATTCTCAGCTTATTGCGCGAGAGTAGCGGCTGTCAGTCTGGTGGCAGTGCTACCAGGCAAGTGTGTCGACTTTTCCTTCCCATCGCTACCTCAGACAGGCATCTGCACGCACACGTGCACCCAAAGAGGAAGAGGAGAAAAGTGATGGATTCCCTTCCTGCCTCCCTTATCTGATGATGCGCCACGCCATATTACAGTTAAAAAAAAAATTTTTTTTTTTGAGAGCCTGCGACACGAACGGTCGACACCCACTGCCATCTTACATGTCGCGTTGAATAATTCGGTCCCGCTCCTCCCTCTCTCTTTCTCCCTATACAATCATCCCATCTTAGTTGCACGCAGGCAGTGCCGTATAGAAAAGTTTCCTTTTTGAAAAAAAAAAAAGGAATTTTACATCAGCAAGTTTGTTCTTCCTCATAGAAAAATTAACCGGAATACGTCCGGCATATTCTGATGTGAAATGGAGCACATGCGTGAGAGCTTTAAAGGCATTTATTACTCACCACAGACCAGTAGGGGCTTCCTTTACTTATCCGCCTGAGCGCCAGCCCGATGTCATCTGTCACGCTGATGGCGCTCTGGGTCTGGACGAAAAAGGGAACATGCTGATGAGGTTCGGAAATACTAAACGGTCAGATTTCTTCAATATGCGGTATTCTGTGGTATCCTTCATCATGCCACGTAATGAAGATTTTCCACAGGTCTTTCACAAGTCCAGAAAGGCTCTATGCTCTAAATGCGCCGCTCCTCAACTACAAGAGCCCCAACTTCTAAAGGTGTATGAAGAGGCGCTGGTGCAGTTGGAATGCCAAGCCATGAGGATCCAGCAGACGTCAAACGGACAGCTACAGATCGTGCAGCTGC
The DNA here is from genome assembly GCA_030849675.1 of Trypanosoma platydactyli. Classification (NCBI taxonomy): domain Eukaryota; phylum Euglenozoa; class Kinetoplastea; order Trypanosomatida; family Trypanosomatidae; genus Trypanosoma; species Trypanosoma platydactyli. The sequence goes on along the minus strand of JASANU010000826.1, from coordinate 34,806 downwards.
AAGCCACCATCACGCGGCTGGCTGCGGAGTTGGAAAGGTTACGGGCAGATAAAGCGAGGGAAACTTCCATTTCCCAAGCTGCAAGGAAGGCGCGCAGACCGACTAATACACCGGAGGAGGCGGTACAAAACAATATACCCCTCGATAGTCCAGAGGAACGCAACCGCGACCCGGCTCTGCAGACGCAGAAAACTATCCTTCCAGAACGGGTGTACTCTTTTTTTTGGTGGAGGAACATTCCAAAGCGAGAACAGGAGAACGCTATCGGCCACGGAGTTTGTGGGATTTAGGAGTTGCGACGAAGTGCTGGAGCAATGCCACGGGTAAGACCCGGAGGGAAAACCAGATCATTCGAGGACACCGTGAAGCACATGATGAAACATCTCCAGAACACATATTAGCCGCCTATCAAACAGTTTTACAGCTTCATTGAATAAGAGGCACGCATGCACACAGGTTCGGGAAGACCATTGCCTCAATAGACACTCTCCGTCCAGGACGTGGGGTTGTCAGGCGCCTCATACCGTTTTGGGATGGACTCCTATTGAAGGATGCGGGTGAGGTGTTGACAGCTTGGAGTTGCGTGCTTTCAAGGGGCAGTTAGACGGTTCCCCTAGCCATCTGAGTGAACAACACCACGGCAATGATCATCATGGGCAAAGGGAACATGCGCCCCGACCCTCTGGCGGTGGAGGCGAAAATGATGGACGATGTGCTGCGAGCTCAGGGCGTAAAGGCAACTTGGCAATACGTAGCGTTGGGGAGCAACCCGGAAGATGACATTTCGCGAGAGAAAGCAGTGACAAAAAAACAACAACAAAGAATTGATGAAGGGGTTAAAACTTGCGATGGAGAGCGCAGAAGGTGTGGTGAGGCGCTGTTTGCACTTCCCTCTCCATTCATCAGCAAAGCCTCCACCGGGAGAACAACGGCTTGAAGTCTGTTCGAGGATTCACAGCCTCTGTTATGTACAAGTTTCTTATTTTCCCATTGACAACACGTTACTTTATTTGCTTAACCCATGTTCCAAAGGGAAAAAACTGAGAGAGACTATTCCGTGTCTTACGCGGAAACATTTCTTTTTGTTTTTACTATTCTTCTTTCGGTCGTCATCATCATCATGAGCTCCTTCCCTCGCACCGTCTATGTTTTGTATGTCTGAGTGTTATTAGTTCTGCTGGAGCTTCTCCCATGTATATGTATGTAAATATGCAAACGTTTTTTTTTTTTGTTGTTATTGCTGTCTTTATCTTTTTGCTCCTTTGCTAACTTGACTTTCATTTTGGGTGGGTAGGTGGGGGCAACGGGTAAAGGGAGGGGGGGGAGAAGAAAGGGGCACAGGTGTAACGGGCGATGCTGGAGAAGGCTGTGTTGGATGGGAAGGCGCTGCAGCTCTGGGAGCTTCCAGTTCGTCTCCATGACAATGAGAAAATGCTTCGCGAGTTTTTTGTGCGTCACTTTGACCGTACGCCGGCTGCTCGCGTAAAAACGGTTGCGTTCATTAATGTGGGCAGTGGAGAAACGAACAGAGACTCGCGCTCTGTTGGTGGCGATGTGATGGTAGAATTTTTTGATGTTGGTGCTGTGGAGTTGGTGCTGTCTAGAATCATTCAACACGAGCTGCTTGAACGGGATGAGTTGAATCACATGGAACTGCGGCGTGGCTACATTTATTTGGGTCATGACCGCCTGCTTGTGGAGGGTGTTGTTCATCTCCCGAAGGCACCCCCCGAAATTGCGACTGGGACCGAGACGGAAATTGGTAGTAAAGCTCATCAGTACATGTTGCCGGACACACATGGGAACAATGCGGTGGCAACGCGTTGCGGAAGCGCTGATGACGTTAAGGTCCAGAAGGATGCCGTGCAGATTGGCGTGTGGGATGCCAGGAAGGAAAAGAAACATGATGATGATGATGACCCTGGGCGACGATTTATGGTCAATGGTGGCACTTCTCTTCAGGCAACGCAAATAGCGAACGGCACCGGTACTGTAGTGTTATGCATGACGTTTGTGTGCACCTTTGATTGCAATCACCGTTCAAGTGCAGCATTGAAAGATGGAGAGAGGGAGTACGGCGTCACACCACATGTCATTTTTCAGTTGTTGCGTGGTACCTGTTTCGTGCGCAAGGCGGTCATGTTCCGCCGCGAGTTGGAAAACAAGAGCGGCTCGAATCGACGAATGGTTCGTGCACTTGTTGAGGTGGGTGGCAATGAGGAGGCAAATAGTGTTGTGAAGGCCTTTCATGCGACGACGCTGGAGTTGGCAGCTGGCGAACCAGGTTCGGAGGTAGTAGAGTACCGCTGTCGCGTTTATGCGCGGTTCAACAATGAAGAACACACAAACCGAGAGCTCAACGTTCCTGTAAACACTGATACGGCCCTTAGTGTTACGCCGCAAAACCTTTCCTTGATGGGCCCCATGTTTAGGCGTGACAGGCACGACCGTGAAGTGCATCCAGGTGATAGGGATGATAATGCTGCTGGTGAAAATCCTGAACGAAACCGCAATCGAAGTAGGGGTCGTTGCGAGCGCTCCAGCAGGGAGAGACATAGGCGTTATTCGAGGCGGCACTCAAGTCGCAGGAGGAGCTCAGAGAAATACCGACAGCGGAGTCGTGAGCATCATAACCGGCATGGTCATCATCATAGTCGTCATCATCGTCATCGAAGTGAGAGCGATGAAAGGATTCACGAAGAATACCAATATCAGCGACACCGCAAGCATGAAGTGACATCAACGCTTGAAGGAACAATTGGGGTCAGTGACTATCAGGGCCACCACTACCCTTTGTATCCTGAGCAACAGCAGTTGCCACTATGCGGAGGCTCCATTGCAGTTTCGGGACATGCGGACGGGAGACAATCACTTCCGCCTGGGTGGAGGGCGGTCTTCTCAGATGAATATCAACGGGTGTATTACGTGTATCGAAATCCAACAACAGGGGTGGAAGTGTCCTCGTGGGAAGTGAGACCTTTGCAGTAACAAGGCTAGAGGAGGGGTTTGACTTTCTTAATGCTTGTAGCACTTCGTGATGATTTTCTGTGCGTCTCCAACGGCGACGTGTGTGTGGTCAAAGTAGAAGCAAAAGGTTATATCGAAGGCCGAAACAGAAAATGAAGCAAAGAGGGGAGGGGGAAAGTGGTAAAAGTGAGGGTGTAGAAAGGTGAAGGGGTAAAAACAGGAATATCAGATCGTCGAATAAGTAACAGGTGTTTTTGCGAACAGCCACATATTTTATTCCACTTCCACTCCCCTCTTTGCCTCCTTCTGAATGAGAGGACGTTTACATCTCTTTTTTTCCCCTTTCAAATGCTCGTATGCATCACTCTATCATTCTCTTTTATTTTGTTTGTGGGTGCACACGTACCGGGTATTAGCTGTATTACACTTCACTGGGTTTACTCTAGTAGGCTGCAGGAGCAATAACGCTATCTCCTTTAGGGGCGATGCCAGATCAGTTAGTGGTCTTGATAGGGTCTGACGGAAAACGAGCCACTGTTAGCCGCTCTGCCGCAACACAGGCCTCTATGGTGCTGCGCGACCTACTTGATGGGAGGGAGCCCACAACACCTATTCTTGGAAACATCAGCAACACATTGAGAGATGTAGCTGAAACACACGGCAGGGAAACCGGAAGTGAACATAACAGTGACAAAAACAGTGCTAATGGTGCAGGAGATGCTGGTGGCACCCCGACGATTGAGCTGCCTTTTCCTTATTTTACTGGTGATCTCCTCCAGCGAATATGTGCACACATGACCTACCGGTACAATTATCAGCCACCGAAAAAGAGCGCGGATTCATTTTCGGGGGGAAATTCGGACGGTGCTGTTGGCAGTGATGGATGTGCGTTAGTTGGGCTACCTGGTCGAAATATGATGCGTGAAATCCCTCGACCGATGGTGTTGCCACTGATGGAATACCTGGACTCTTACGACCGACGCTTCATAGAGGACTGGGACGAGGTGACGACAGTGTTAATGGTGAAGGCCTCAACACTGTTAAACTATGAAGAGTTGCTGAACTTGGCGTCAGCAAAACTTGCTGGGTACCTCTCAGAGAAATCCATTGAAAGCCTCTGTGCATTCTTGGGGGTCGAAAGAGACTTTACGCCGGAGGAGGAGGCAGCGTTGCGGAAGGAGCACCCGCGGATGTATGATTGATCCGCATGCAAAATAAGCGAACGAAAAAGAATTTTTTTTGTTTAGTCGGGAGAAATCAAAGCGCATTCCGATTGTTTATTGTGACTAGAGCAAAACGAACGCCTTTGACAGTTTTTGTTGTGGTTGTTTCCCTCTTCAAATATATATATATATATATATATATATTCATTTGGGTCGTGTGATTATGACGGCTCATGTTTTTTGTTTCTGCTGTTCAGTTGGTCTCGCAATCCTTTTCTGGAGTGGTGGAGTTTCGGGGTATTTTTCTTCTTTTGTTCCTAGTGAAGCGCAATAGGAATAGCTTCCATAGCACAGATTTCTCTTTCGGGATGCAGAGTGGCTGTACGGGTGTGCTCATCGTCAAAAGCGGTGCATGTGATTCTCTTTCGGATAGCCACTTCACGCACCGTCTCATGGGCATCATAGCCCACAAGATGTATGACCAGTTTGAATCCGAAATTGGTGGACATCAGGGGCTGCTGCGTCTGCTTGACATTCGCTATGAGAGCTTCAATACTTGCGGTGGTGCGTTCAACTTGTGTGGTGGTGGTATATTAGCTTCTTCTTTAAAGGAGCGGCAGGAAAGATTTGGTGTCAATCGGCTCCCCAAGATGAAACAAAAGGATCTCTGGACTTTTATCAGAGAGTCAGTGGAGGAGGATCGTATACTGCAGCTGCTCTTTGCCTCCGCTTTTCTTTCTATTGTGCTCGGTCTCACGACACCGAACTACCGTGAGGGAAAGGTTGACCTAAGCACTGGATGGGTGGAGGGGGCTGCAATTTTTATCTCTATCTTCATTGTTGTAACTCTTAACGCGGCTAATAACTATAAGAGACAGGAGCAGTTTGCACACGTGATTGAGCGAGAAGGTCAATCTCGTCAAGCTGTTCTCGTGTGGCGCTACGAGTCAAACACTGTTGATGGAAGTCTCGTTCTAAAGCCCATGGAGGTACAAAGCGAAAATATTGTAGTTGGTGATGTAGTGCAAATAACCAGCGGAATGGAACTGACCTTTGACGCGATCCTGTTCGATAACTGTCATGTTGTATGCGATGAGTGCAGCGTAACAGGTGAGAATGAAGAAGTTGTCAAGGATGCGAAGCATGACCCTTTTCTAATCAGCGGCTCTAGTGTTCTTGATGGTTCGTCAAGCGCGGTGGCCGTTGTGTGTGCTGTTGGGAAAAGGAGCTTCGCTGGTGAAATCGCCATGGCCATTCAAAACACCGAAAAAAAGAGCACACCGATGCAGGGACAGTTGGAGATGTTGGCGCAGCGCATTGGAAAACTTGGCCTCTCCGCGGCTATCTTGACCTTTGTTGCACTCTTCCTCAAGGAGACATTCCACGTCCTGCTGTATGGAAGCCCATTTTTCGCCATGAAATTTTTCGAGAACCTTACCACCGCTATTGCTATTGTCGTGGTGGCGGTGCCCGAGGGGCTGCCCCTCTCCGTGGCTATATCACTAGCTTACTCGATGCGGCGCATGTTGCAAGATGGGAATCTGGTACGTCATCTTGCAGCCTGTGAGACAATGGGTGGTGCCACTGTCTTGTGCACTGACAAGACAGGGACAATCACATGTTCGAACATGACGCTGTCCCAAGTTTTTTTTGAAGGTCGTACCCATGCCAGAGCCACTGACACTTCTGGTAGCGTGCTGAATACCTGGTCGAAGCCGTTTTTAAATACTTCATCTCCAACATCAGCAAAGCTCTTGATGGACTGTGTTGTATCTAACTCTTTAGATCCTGACATAGGCCGGGCGCGTAATAAAACGGCTGAAGCTTTGATGCAGCTTATCTCCAACACTGCTGTTTCTGCTAAGGGAAACCACATCTCGAACTTTTCGTATGATGTAAGTTCGATGTTGGCAACTATGCGTGATAGGTCATCTTGTGCACGCTTTCCCTTCAACTCTCTTAAGAAGCAAAGCACAACCATCGTGAAGCTTCCGAACGGTGACTTGCGTGAGTATGTGGTTGGTGCACCGGAGATTATATTAGCGAAATGCCAAAATACCATGATGGAAAATGGACATCTTGAGCCATTAAATTATGAGTGCCGCATGTACTACGAGAATATCCTAGAGGTGTATGCACGGTCTGGTTTTCGCACACTGTGCTGTGCCTATGGGGATAGTAAGCCACCAGAAGGAAAATCCATGCCTCTTGCACCGTTTGACTCAGCGACGAATTTATTAGCGGTAATGGCGCTAGAGGAATCGATTCGTCCAGAGGTGCCACGAGCACTAGAGATATGCGCGCGCGCTGGGTTGAGGGTGATTATGATAACAGGGGATTCTCTGCTTACATCTCTTAACATTGCAGCTCGCTGCGGTCTATTCAAAAAAAAGGTGTTTCCCGATATTGATGCGTATGAGAGCTGCCTTGCTTCGTCTAGTGTAGACGTACTGATAAAAGACGGATATGTGATAGATGGAGCAACCTTTCGAAGTCTTTCAGACAAGCAGCTGTTGGACCAATTCATTGGAAGCCTCCTTGTCTTGGCTCGTGCCAATCCTCTTGATAAGAAGCGTGTGTTGCACTTATTGAAGTTATATGATCCCCAGGCTGTTGTCGCAGTAACGGGTGATGGCACCAATGATGCACCAGCTCTAAAGATGAGTGACGTGGGTTTCGCCATGAATAGCGGCAGTGATGTAGCAAAACGAGCCTCCGACATTCTGCTTCTCAATGACGATTTTACTGGCATGGTGAAGGCAACAATGTGGGGCCGAAATGTGAGGGACAACATTCGGAAGTTTCTACAGTTTCAGCTGACTGTAAATTGTGTGGCGTGCCTCTTGTCATTTTGTGGGGCGCTTATCAACGAGCAGAACTTGTCTCCACTGAAGCCGGTCCAATTGCTGTGGCTTAACCTCATCATGGACACATTGGCAGCGTTGGCGCTGGCGACAGAGTTGCCATCAGAATCGACTGTTCTCACTCGCCCCCCTGAGGCACGTAACGCTCCTGTGATTCTTCCTAGCATGTGGTTTCAAATGGCAACACAAGGTTCTTTCCAACTGTTATCACAGCTGTACCTGCTATCCTCTGGATACCGAATGTTTATTACGGAGGGGAATTCAGTTGCGCATCGAACCGTCTCCGTTGAATACTTTAGTCCAAAACATCTTAGCATCGTGTTTAACGTGTTTGTGTTAATGCAAGTGATGAATTTCTTCAATGCTCGCCTTTTGGACCGAGGGGAAAAATTCTTTGGGCGTTGTGGGGACAGTTTAGGTCTGCTCACGATCGTATTCCTGATTGTGATGTTGCAAGTTTGTATCATTCAATACGGAGGTCGCTTCATGTCAACCGTTCCTCTCAGCGCCCACGAGTGGCTCTTGTGTACTCTCTACGCAAGCGGGAGTCTTCTTGTAGGTGCGGTGTCTCGCTGGTGGTGGTGGGGGGGGGTAGGGGGGGGCATGCAGGGCGATAGCGGGGGTAGCAGTGTTGACGGTCTGCCGTCAATTTGGAATTTTTTGTTTCGGTTTTACCAGCGAATACATACCAAAAAACAAAGAGATGAGGAACGAGTATAAGACGAAGTGTGGTAGTATTATCTAATAGTAAGAATATTATCCACAAACGAAGCTGTAGAGGGGTACAAATATCAGCGATATTACACTGGAGAAGCAATAAATTCGATGACTTATCATTTTTCGGCTTTTTCTGCCACCTTCACCTCATTTTCTCTACCCTCGTGGATTTTATATATACACGTCTCGGTCTCTGGGTGATGAATGCCCACCCGCCCTTTTTTTTTCCTTTTTTCTCTCGGAGTGGATGGAGTTGCCTTATGTGGAACGAGAGGGCTGTAAACAGGTGGTGGTGTATCTTCAAAGTAGCACGGTATATGCTGCGGAAAATATGCTGCTACTTACGTTGAACGTTGATGTGCGCAGGGGCGAATATGTGATTGTCCTTTAAGGGAGCTGATGAGCGAAGGATGCTACAACTACTGAAAGGTGTGCGTTTGTGCTGGTAGAAACGTTTTTGGCGTCACTGAAGACCGCACACAAGAAAAAAAGGGAAGTGGTTTTCTAATTTCGTATTGTTTTTTTTTTTTTTGCTTGTCGTTTTGCATACTTTTTATGTTGAAATCCTCCCCTCCCCCCTTTTTTTTTCCTTTTGTGTGTGTGTGTGTGTGTTTTGCTAGAAGAGGAGGGAGTTCTGCTCACAACGCAAAAATGCTGGAAAAGCGAGAATGCTCTGCACGCACAGCAGGCTAAGGAAGAATGATATTGGTGTTGTTGTTTTCTTCGAAAGTCTTCCGCAGAGGTGCATGGCGGCTCTGATATTTTTGCGAGCGAGATCATGTTGCACGACAGTAACACCAGGTAGGGGTGGTTTATCTGCTCTCAACGATGCCAGTAAGCGGTTTGCCGAGAAGGTTTATTGGAAAAACTTGTTTATGCTTCAATGCTGGTGTGGAGTCGACACTAATGAACTTCACTGCCGCAGCACACTAACCAGCGCTCTCTTTCTCTCTGTGTGTAATTGTTTAGCTACCACTACCGTCATATACTCGTGAAGGCATGCACGACCAACGTAAGGTTAAACAGGAGATCGATGAAGTCACAAGGGAGAAGCACCTCGTGGAGATACGGGAGTTCAGAGCCCTATACGATTCTTTGCTGAAGCAGAGGGAGGAGCCTGTCGATTTGGAGGCGGTGCTGGAGCAGCTGTCGCTCCTGCTTCGAAAGAACCCCGAGGCGTACACTTTTTACAACTACCGACGCAACGTTCTATTGCACATTTGGAGAAGGGTGCGAAAAGAAGGGGTGGGGGATGCAAATAATACCACTGACATAGAAGAAGGAATAACGGATGTCACATTGCCGGTTATGGTGACGGCGACAGCAGCAAGCCATTCGGCGTGCGTGGAAGAAATGGGGAGGGGAGAAGATGAGGAGGGGAAGCAGCACCAGCCCGTGAAAAGGGAGCTTGACTCACTCTGTGATGAACTGAAGCTCAACTCCGCTATACTTCTTAGTGATTACAAAGTGTACGCCGCCTTCACGCACCGGCGGTGGATATTCGCGCAGTTTCGCCGTCTTGCAGAGGAGTCCATCACCAGCGCCCCACGGACATCTGGCAGCGACAAGGAGGAGCAGAAAGAGTCAAATACATGTTACAGGGAAATGGTGATACGCACCTGGCATCTCGTGCTGGAGAAAGAAAAAAAGCAGTGCGATGCGCTGCTTGCCATCGATGAGCGCAATTTTCATGTGTGGAATTACCGTCGCTGGGCACTGGCAGAGCTCGCAAAAATGGAACGGTTTCTTGCGCAACATTCCATAAAGATAGATCTTATGCTACCATTCAAAAGCTCTGTGGAGCAGCTCATGGGCCCGTCGCCGACAGCACCAACAACCCAACAAACCCAAAAGGAATCTAGCGCAGATAAGGAGAGCGTGATTTATTCTTCACTCTTCACTCCTGAAGAGATGAAGGAATTGCGTTTTACCTCTGTAATGATACACCGTAACTTCTCCAACTACAGTGCATGGCACCAGCGCGGGGTGATACTCAAGAGAGCGCTCCAGCGTCTGCAGGGTCTCCCCGAAGATGTTGATAAGGACAATAAAGCCACACGTATCGTTGGGTTGACGGAGGCGTGGCAGCAGCTGGGGGAGGATTTGGAGCTTATTATCACTGCCATTTATTGTGACCCAGTCGATCAGTCTGCGTGGTATTACGCTCAGTTCCTTAGTTGGGCGGCGGACGCGTTGAGGCGCATCTCGCTCATGCACCCTCCTACGTGTGTTGACGTCACAACTCGCCTAATTGAGACATGCATCAATCTAATAAGTGAGGAGAATCATATGGGTGGGGAAATAGAGGCGTACTGGCCTCGCTTTTATCTCTTCACCAAATTGCTTTCCGTTACCACCACTGGGCACGAGAGTAGTATCGGTACAACGGCAGGAAAGATAACACGGCTGGCGCGTCATATCTGTTCGGCATTGTGCATAAACGAGTCGCTAGATGCCGCCATGAGCGAGGAAGAGATATGTGCCTGTTGTGCTCAGAAACTCTCAGAGCAGCTAGTTTTAGCAGACCCTCTGCGTGAAGGAATGTACAGGAGTCTTCTTGCAAGCGCCACTCCCCGCGTAGGTTGATTGGACTTGGGCAAAGCCGCAGAATATATGAATTTCGTGGAGGGATTTTTCCAGGATGACCATCTGTAATGAAAAGCTGTCACACATGGATAGCAACAACAATAACAAAAAAAAAACACGTACGCATTCACATATATGCTTTCTGCATGGTTGGTTGACGTTTTGGCCTCTCCTTCTGTCACTTCCCTCCTGCTTCCGTCACACTAAGTCATGCGTCGTTTGTGTTTCTAATACTAAATGGGTGATGAGCTGCTGTGATTGGAACAGATGACAGAAGCGTATGATCATAATGTGAAGACGCGGCGCATGATGACGGAAATCAAAAGGAATAGTCGCATACATTGTGTTTGTGTGTGTATCTTCCTTCATGGGATTGCGTATTCCCATTTTTTAGCATCAAATTTACTCATCGATTTGTACTTCTTTTTTTTTTTTCCCCTTTCTTCCGGTCACATTTATTTACGTTTTTCTTCCTTTGGTTAGTTTCTGTTGATGACCCTGCTTTTATGCCTCGGTATATTATTTTTTTTTTCTTTGACTTTTACTCTTGCTCGCCTGGAAGAGTGGAATTGCGGCCCGCCTCTGTTTTTTTTTTTTTGCAGGTTTTCCTTAGTTACACACTGCTACAATAAAGTAATCACAAAAGGAAGGAACAGAGGAGGGGGACGCAGCGGGAACAGCAGCAGTAATAATAGTAATTGCTTCTGTTAAGCAACCGTTTTCTATTCTATTTTTTTTTTTTTTCAGGGAGGGAGGTGTATTTCAAGGAGCCACATCCCAATCGCTCTGCCCTTCATCCTCTTTATTATTATTATTATTATTATTATTATTTATTTTTATTTTCTTTCGTGGTGTTTGTGGTGGTTTCCGTTTGGGTTTTCCCCCTTAATCCGTTTCCCGCTTTCTGCTTAGTCGTAAAGAGGGCAGAGGAGTCAGAACACGTCACTGGAAAGCAACAAATAGAGAGGACTTCTACACAAAACACTGTAGTAGAGAAAAGAGTAGAATGGGGTGCAACAACTCAAGGCCGAAGTCGGAGCACGCCTCAGCGGGTAATGGCGGCGCTGGTGCTAAGCTAATTCCAGCATCGAAGGCAGGTGCTAAGGTGGAGACGCCGCAAGGGGAACCGAAGCATCTTTCGGTGAACCAAAGGAAAAACTTGTCAAAGGCGGCTGATCCCCCGCTTCGCGACAAGAACGGCGATATCCGCGACGTGGGGTCACGTCCAGGACCGATCAAGACATCTGGGTATGGGGAAGGCGTCGATAATCAATCAGGAACGACCGCCACCTCGTATCAGGAACTTGACGAGGACGGCAATCCTGTGGTGTTGCCAAAGGGTGATTGGGTGAAGACAGAGGGCACGCCCTTTTATTACTCAGAGAAGGAAAATCTATATTTCCATCCGCCTAGCTGCCAGTTCTACGATCCGACGAACGAGATGTGGTACGACCCGGAGAAGGACGAGTGGTATCACGATGATGATAATGATGCCTAGTACTTGGAGGTGGAAAAGGTGTACATTTATGTCTCCCGTCTGAACGCCGGGTTCATTGTAAATGCATAGCAATGGTGGGTTTATATTATGGCACGGACGGCGGGGTGACGATGCAAGCGAAAAGGAAGCATTTAGATGAATGGTGTTGGTAAGGCTCCTGTGCTTGCACACCTACATTTTTGTACTGGTGTCTGGGATGAAGGTTACGTCATGCAGCTCTATGGGTGGAATAAGTTTAGTATTGTTTCAACTGAATCTAAGGTTGACAAAAAAGGAATGGAGCACCACATCAAAAAAACATGACCCTCCTCCCTTCACCCCCCCCCCCCCCCCCCCCAAAAAAAAAAAAAAAATTATTTTTTCGGGTATGAGTTTGGAAAACAATTTCCCCCTCATCTCCAGAACCGTTTTTTTTTTTTTTTTTTTTTGGTGGGGGGGGGTTGTTGTTGTTGTTGTTCTAGAGCCCGCAAACATGCGAGAAGATAAAAAAAAAAAAAAAGTGGGGTGAGGGGGAGGGGAGGGAAGGAGTCTGCATGTTTGTGTGCATTAGAATGCTAAATCATGAAGAGAAAATTAATCTGACCAAAAACAGAAAAAAAAAAGAAACAGAAGAATCGGAAAAGGAAGAGGGATGAAGAGGAAGGGAATGATTGAGAAGAGGGAAAGATGGAAATGGATGGAGCGCGAGTAGGGGAGGAGCTGATCGCATGTATGTATGTGAATGATCGCTGGTGGATATGCAGAGAGGCAAAGAATGAAGAAAATGGGGTTGGCGCAGTTTTCTCGAGGTCCTCTCTTGGAGTGGATCCCCCCCGCGGCAGCTGCAGGCTTTCAGACGCAAAAGCGAAGAGGAATTGATGCAGGAAAGGCGAAGGATAGTGGTGGTGCTGGTGGAACTGCAAAGGGAGTGTGAGAAGGGTCCGAGATAATAAAAGTGGAAGGAGTGGCGGGGGAACTGGGGTATACGATGGGAACTGAAATATCGAGAAGATTTGTCGTCATTACTTTTCTTGCTGTTCCTACTACTGTAGTTGTTACCACCACCATCAAAAGAAGGTAAGAAGATCTTTTACATACTCTCGTGGGTGCGTATTGGATCCAAGCTCTTCTTTCACTCCTGCTCGTCTCCGTGCTTTTTCTGCTCAAGCATGTCAGCTTCAATTCATTTCACCATATGCGTAACATCAATCGAAATACCCGTATTTATTCCATGTTTTTGCGTTTGTGTGTGTGCGTGCGTAATGTGGTTGTATGGTTGATGTATGTTCACACACATGCCTTTCGTTTTGTTTTTTCCTTCCTTTTCTTGACTCTGACTTTCACTCTCAGGGTTTAATCAGGTAACGTTTGGAAGGAATGTGGTGAACACGTTTTCTCTTCTTTTTGTGTTGCTATTGTTGTTTGTCCGTTTTCTTTGCAGGCCTTTTTTTTTATTATTATTCTCCTTTGCTGGCGTTCATCCCTTCATTTATTCGCATTGCGTGATCTCAGAATGAGTGGCAGAAGTGGGTGGGGAGAGAGAAAATGTGTATGCGTGTCTATGTGTGTCGTGGTCTTGTCGACCTGCACCCTTCCCATGCGCAGGCGTGTTAGGGGAGGTGAGGACAATGAGTGTCGTGAGTGAGGCAAAGTAGAAGGGGTCTGATGATGTTCATTTTTCTTTATGAAATTATTTCTCAGGGAACTGGAACACTCCACCACCACCACCACGGCAGCAGCCGTTGGAAGGGCTGAGAAGAGGTGGGGGGAGTGTCTTTTCGCCACTACATCGCTTCCTTGTCTGCGTCACCGTGTTTCACCTTTCATTCGTGTTTCGCGCCCCTTTTTCTATGTCACGGCGGAGCAACAATCGCACTGTGAAGGACACTAGAAGCGCAAAAATAAAAATAAAACAAATCAAGCGAATAGTGGTGGGGCGTCGAAGCGATGGGTGCATCCTTTGTCGACGTCCATCTGTACGATAACGAGATTGACCGCATGATCGGGGCGGTGCGTGCGCAGCGGCAGCAGCAGCAGCAGCAACGACGGCAAACAAGTCTGCAGCGGAAGACTCTTAAGGGGACTGAGGACGCACAGAGAAAGAGTAGTAGCACACGGCGTGGAAGCAGTGACAGCACTACCAGTTTGTTTACTTCCACACTGGAGCGACAGCGCTCACTCGAGGAGGTCCGGAATTCCATGCGTCCCGTACCAAAGACACCCTTCTTGGAAGCAGCGGCGGCAGCCGTCTCGCTCCGCGGCGCCGCCACCCTCTTTGCGTCGTCGCCACCACTTCTTGGTCCATTGCAACCGAGTGGTCAGCAGGGTGCGGTGTCTCCACATCTGTTCGAGGGCAAAGCAGAAATTGAACGTTTACTGTGTGATTTGCGTACCGCGCGCAACGAAAATGCACTCATGCGCCGTGAGATGTACGGGACGCTGAGTGCAATTGGCAAATTGATTAATCAATTGAGAGGTGTGGGTGGATGCGGCTCACCAGATGGTGTGCAACTGAGGGTCGCAGAAACTGGGCTTGCTTCTGTGGGTAACTATGCGTCACTTCCCACTCCGACAAGTGTGTGGGAGCTGCATCAGCGAGGTGTCCTACACCTGACACCCGAGGAAGAGGAGATCGCGCGGAGCATTAACTGTACCATTGAAACCTGCAAAAAGCGCTACGAAGACATGCAGAAGTGGTATGATGGGAGTGACACTCCTACTGTGCCGAACGAAAGAAAACCAAAGAATGACGAAGTGGAGGAGGTGCAAGTGCGACTGCGGGTGCAGGCAGGGGGGGGAACGAATGCAGTGGAATGAAGTGAATCTTCTTTTGGAACATCACTATGTAGGCGCTACAAGTGTAGTCATCCCACGCCGATATCCATCTTTCTCTCTCTCTCTGTGTGTGTGTATGTGTGCCTCTCAGCCCTGAGGGTGATTCTGACCCGACCACACCGACATGTGGCAAATATATCGTTGATTTAATAGTTGTTCTTTTTTTTGTTTGTTTGTTTGTTTGTTTTGCTTTTTCTGCTCCTACTACACATCTGCATCACTTTGATATCCTCTTCAGACTTCCCTTCTGCTTCATTATCTGTTTCTCTCTTGGGTTATGCACCTAATTTCTCCTTGTGGTTCTTGTAACCCGACAAATATATACTTATATATGCATTCAGGGTGTGTGGGTCGAAATAAAAGAAGGGCGCCAGAATGCTGCCAACACCGCTGGAACCGCCCCCGTCAAATCTGTCGGTGCAAGGCTTTCACCAGCGAGCTGACATCCAATGGGGTGGTGTTCGCTATGCACCAAACGAGGCGGTGGCTGATAGTGTAGATGATGGAGGTAAAAGGAAGAGAAAGAGATTTGAGGGGGCGAAGGAGGACGGGGCACACGGTGGAGAAAAGCAGCGACTGCTGGAAGAATACCCGGAGCCGCTGACGATGGAACAGAGAAATTCACTGCGTCGTCACACCACTGCACTGGCGCGTCGTTTTGAGATGGTGCGCAAAGGCGCATACATCGTTGAGCGTGGCTACAACAGTCTCCAGTCCCTTCTATCACGACTGGAGAGTGAGCGGTTGCGTCTGCAATCCTCGCTTGATAGCCTGGAGGAGGGAAAGTCCGAAAAGTTGCAGACACAAGATATTGTCACTGAAACCAATACTACTGCAGAGAACGAGAAAGAGCAGTTGCCATGCCGGGTGATGCCAAGCAAAGAGACGACACAGAGCACTAGGCGCCAAGGCGGTCTGCTTCGATCAGCGGTCTTCGCGAACCTGCATAGTGTTCTAAATGCCGCGAAACGTGAACAGCAACAAGAGCTGTCAAACGTTACATTAGCGCGGGAAAGGATTAGCAGACTCACACGGCTCAAAATTATCGAGGAAGACCTTGCGCAACAGAGACAGCTCCTCGCACCTCTCACTGAAAAGTATCAGAAGAGCCACACGCTCTTGGAGGCCGTCAAAGGAGAGGTGCTCGAGGCCCTGCGTTTGTATGATGAAATGCAACGCATGGAGGTGGCCTACGCCTCGCGTTTTTTTCTGCGTGCCTCTGGATCAAAAGGAGATGATAACGACGCAGACAACACCTACTACGATGTATTTTTTACCCCCGCAAAGTACACGGATGAGGTACAGGAAATGATCCGTGAGCAAGTAGAAGAAAAACTCGAGGAGTACCTGCTCTACCGACGTCGTGTCGACCCGGTGCTTCAGTCGCTTGCCGAGGAGCGACGTCAACGTGATGCAGAGCGTGCAGACAAACTCCTGAAGCTTATTGGCGTCGATACGGACACCACTAAGGTGGCTGCTGCTGCTGCTGGTAGCCTTGATTTTATGCCGCATGTTGCAACGGTGCTGAGTGGTGGTGATGATCTCTCCACAACTGCCGTTGGACCGCATCTTCTGTCATCCAAGCAAGGCGTGACTGTAGCAGCTGGGCAAATCAGTGATGATGATGATGACGACAACTATAACAAGAACAACGATGAGGACAACAACATTAGTGGTAAACCGATGGAACAAAAGCAGCGTGACCACATTCAGTCGGCGCTTGCAGCCCTTGATGATTTTGAGGAGCTTTATTGAATCACTGACTAGAAGTAAAGATGAGGGTAAAAATGTTGTTGTTTTTTGATGGTATTTTCTCAATTTCGTGTCCAGTTCGATACCCATGTTGCCTCGGCTTTTTTGTTGTTATTCTTCTTCTTCTCCATGGTCCTCAAGCACGTTCTGTCAGGTCTTGACTGGAAAAGGGGATCAGAAAAGGCGACGAGAGATGTTCCCAACACGCGAGCTATACGAAAATAGCCCCCCTTCCCGCCGTAACATTATTACTGTTGCTACGCCGGGTATTTCATCATCGCGGGCGCAGATATCACGGTACACAGGCACAGATGGTGTGAAGGTACTGGAAAATGCATGTAGTTGGCGGTCTACGATAGATTTTTTCTCGGCTGACAGCACTGCAAGTGAGGTGAAAGTCCTTTCCAGGGGTAACGGTCCCTACGTGCTGACAGCCGATGCTGATCCACCATTCCTGTATCATGCTACTTGTCGCGTAGCTCCACGGCTACTGCACAACGTTATGCCATCTCCTGAAATGGACGAAATAGTGTACAATTCATGGAGCTTTAATCCTGTTCACTGGATTCTCACGCTGAAGGAGTTCACCACGGCTTTTTTATTTTCAACTAAACCAAGGCGTTATATGTTCTCGCGAGTACGAATGACAAACTTGGGTGGAGAAAGGGATCAAGCCGTGTGTCAGCGGGAGATTCGACGGGCAGTTCGCATTATTAAGACACATGAAACTTCTGTAGATGCTGAAGACTGTGCGATTTCGAGGTCATCACCCGAGCGGCCTCTTCACCTGAAACTTGTTCTGTTTGGCTGCAGCCGTGGGGCAACTACTACGCTATACACAGCTCTGAAGCTTCCACCCAGACTTGCGTGCCATGTCTCCCTTGTGGTCGTTGAGGCACCGTTTGACACGCTACACGATGTTATAGCATCGTCATGTTGGTTCCCATCTTTTATGCTGTGGTTCTTCCGTAACTTCTGTGACTACACTGGGAATGATGCCTACTCATTTGACCCTAACCAGGTGTATCTCCAGTGTCCAATCGCCTTTGTCTTGTCGGTGAAAGACAACCGCGTGCCGAATAAACTCACATGCCGACTAATCGACACCATAAAGACAGAATGCCCAAAGATTCCCGCCGTGGAGGTGCTGGAGTTAAAACACAGCCGTCACCCAGTGATGTCGGTCGGACATCGTGAAGATCAGGACGCCTATGTCGCTTTTATGGAGCGATTATATGAAACCTACTGCGGCACATCGTGAGGCTTTCACGGGAACCGAATAAATACTGGTGATGATTATGATGAGTTTTTGAGGCGGGAGGATGTTTTGGATGGGGATGTGGATAAGCACATTGTCATCTGTCTTCGTGTCTATTATTGTACTTGTTGGTCAAGTCGCCACGGTATTTGCTTTTCTGTTGTTACATTCGTTCATACCGCTCATCATATTTGATGACGTCGAAAGGTGAGGGTAGAAGAATGTATTACTTCGCTTTCGCAGTGCTGGACTCCTCTTTCTTCCCCCCCCCTTTTTTTTTGTTATCACTTCTCTGACTGCTGTCGTTGTTTTTGGACTTTTTCCTCGGAGAGGGGAGGGGAGTCTGTGCGTGTCTTTTTCTCTAAATGGACCAAAGCTTCAAAGTAGTTTTCCTCTGAGAATAAAGCGGTGCTTTCCCTTTTCATTTTCTTTGGTTGCTTTTAGTGCTCTCTTTTCTTCTTTACCGTTCTTGTTCTCATACATGCTGATCCCCCCCGCCGCGGTTCGGCACGCATTGAAGTTAAGAATTAGTGTAGCATACTCCCCTCATCCAAATTCATTCCCCCTCCTCTTCGTGGACGGCGGCTCTTTATCGTACAATTTCCTTTTCCGAGTCTGTGCTTATCCGCGAGGCTCGTTGAGTGAACTATCAGCCGCAACGGAGGAGCTGAAAGAGCACCTCCTCAGCGCAACCGTCACTGCCATCACACCATTTCTTCTTGAAGAGGAGACTCCAAAGGCAAAAAACAAAATGAAGTGCGGTGCTTGGGGTGATGGTGGTGACGGTGGTGGCGACTCTTCTATTGCATGTTTGGATCATCTACTCAGAAGTGATCATAATGTTCCACTGCAGAAGCGTCTCTGTGGAGTTATCTCAAGGAAGCAACCACGACTTCTCCTTCCGAACGAGCGCTGCAAGATGGAGCGATATGAATCTGTTGACACGTACGAACCATCAACAACAGTGTACAAGGATCACCTCGAAAGCCGGAGTCAAGAACCTCGTTGGTTTATTTGGGTATTTGTGATGGTGCTGGGTATTGGGTCGAGCGCCATCGCCATCGCGGTGGTGTCTACACTACACATGCTCAATGATGTTCGGTACGAGTTGCTAGGGTTTGGACTTCGTGGGTTCTCCTTTGATGATCCCAACCGTTATGTAGATGGTGCGGTGACGAATCACTCAAGGCTCGATGTTGCTGCCATGTTTAAAGGCGCTGGCGTTGGTTTGTATGGGATAGAACCACGATCATACACTAAAGGGTATTTGATGTGGATTTCTTTCAGCCTCGTGATGTCGTTGCTTTCAAGCCTCATTTGCGCTCTTGTTCCCGAAAGTGTGGGATCGGGGTTACCTGAGGTTATTGCGTACCTGAATGGTGTTCACTACCCCATGTTGGATAGCCTTCGTGTACTGGTGGCAAAAGTATGTTCCATCACTCTCAGTGTTGCAAGCGGTGTCTGCACAGGACACCTTGGCACCTTGATTCTGACTGGTGCGATGCTTGGAGCACAAGTGCTTCGACGGCGCCGCCAGTTTCGTTGCGATAGCATGAATATTATTGAGTGCTTTCGAAATCCGCGTGATCGCCGAACCATTATTGTAATCGGCACGGCAGCAGGTGTGGCGTCTGCATTTAGTGTTTCTATAGGCGGGTTGATGGTAGTGGTGGAGCTTATATCGACTATCCTTCCTACTCGGTTTGCTCTCTATGTATTTGCCGCGTCCTTGTTGTCATCACTCATGCTACAGGCCTACTTTTCCTACTTCATGTACTTTGATATTCGAGATCGAAGCTCATATCCGTCAGGGGAACTTATATCTAATATGGTACTGTCCTTTGCCTCACGTGTGCCATTTAAAGACGTGGTGCGGATGCATATTTTCTATTTTGTCCCCACAATTGTTATAGGCATCGTCTGCGGTGTGCTTGCTGGTGTCTATGTTCGGTTGAGTTGGCTCGCTTTGAAGCTTCGCCGTCACCTGGAGCGTCGATGGAAAACAAAAGCCGTTCGATACGTCTTACCTATTGTGTTCACGTTTGTTTACATCACAATTAACTACTGGGTGGCTGTCGTAGTGGGCAGCGGTGGGTGGTCACCGTCACCCAGCTGTACCAATGATCAAAACTACCACCATCCAAAGCAGCCGGATCAAATGGGTGATGGATCGCTTCAGTTGACGTCTAACAACACGGCACGTGGAGTTTGTGTTGCTGTTCCCATGACGCTGTTAAACTCCCGAAATGTCTCTGTCATCGCGTACTATGGAGCGAATGGGTTCTTCTGCGCCGCGCCAAATTCCAATGGGACTTCTTCCACTATTAATAACCCTATTATTAGTGCAGAAATGGAAACAACAACAAATAAGGTGACGCTACAGAGAGCGAGTGAGAGCGAACAAGTCCTAATTGTATTGCACTCGTACGCTTCCCTTGCCTTCGCCCCAGCGGATTCAGCAATGCAGATGCTTCTCAGCTGGCGTACGGAGGAGATGCTGTTGGCCCCTGTACTCATCATTTTTTTGGTTATCTACTTTTTTTCCTCTGCCTTGTTTCTTGGTCTGTCGCTATGCGGAGACACCCTGCTTCCTGGTCTTGTTGTTGGCGCGGTGATAGGCCGTCTCTTCGGTTTCGCTGTGTTTCGTGTCGCAAATGGCGGTAAGCGGTCATCGTGGGCAGACCCTGGGTGCTTTGCGCTTATTGGTGCTGGCAGCTTCATTGGCGGCACGACAGGTCTTACCTTTTCTATCTGTAGCATTCTGATGGAGAGCACGGGTGACGTCCAGCATCTCCTTCCACTGATGATGGGCATCACCATCGCCAAGAAGACGGCAGAGCTCTTCACAAACAATGTCAATGCCATTCTTCTTGAGGCGTGGTGTGTGCCAATACTTGATTTTGAGAATCAGGTGCGCAAGTATCTCATGCTGAACGCTCTCCATGTGATGGCTTCAAATGTAGTAACGCTAGAGACGGTTTGTACCACTGGTCGAATTCTTGATGTGTTAGGCAACACGCGACACAACGCCTTTCCTGTTGAGAGTGTTCGTGACCGGACGTACAAGGGTATCATTCTGCGGCAGCAACTGACGATTCTCCTTTGGCATGTGTACTTCACACATCACCCCTCTACGTGCACCTACGATCTTGGAAAGAAAGTAGAGGCGCGTCTGTTTCACGAAAATCGTCTCGGCACTGTGCCCCCTCTGGATCATGGACGTCTAGAGTTTCGGGTGGACCTCTCGCCATATATCGATCATTCAGGTTTTTGCGTGCTTGACACCACGACGCTTCCACGCACCTATACAATGTTTCTCCGGCTTGGACTACGTCACCTAACTGTTGTGGATACGGAAAACCGCATCGTTGGGATCATCACACGAAAAGACCTGGTGGCTGATCACATTGTTAGGGTTGCCGCCAAAGTCGATGAGATGTCTGTAACACCAAGATATTGTGCGACCCCTACCGTGGAGAGTGGAGCAGAAGGGAATGATGGTGATGTGTGTGGGCCATTATGTTCTGATAAAGGATTGTTAAACAGCAAGCGCTCTGTTGCATTGGAACACAAATTTCGTCATGTGGAAGATCGGGGCATGATGGGGGAAAAAGGGGGCCGGTTGGATGTTGATACAGAGGTAGTGGGAACACTAATGCACCCCAGCGCATCGATGGTGGCGGCCATTTGTTCGAGGCGCTTCACGAGGGAATCGTCGATGAATCTTCAATTTTTTCCGTGTAACGGGGCTGAAGAAAACGCAAACGCTGCCCACCAATATTCAGCATTGGTGCAGCTTCCAGGGGAATCGGTAAGGCAACTTGAATGGTTCGTGGACCCTGGAAAGAACGAAACACTCGGAGCGCCACAGGGGTCGGCACGTGGACCAGGTTTTGGTGCGGCATCCACCTCTAGCACCACGCCTAAAGGAAGCCCCTTGTGGTCCCCGACGCGTTGGTATTGTGAAACGCTGGCGTGCAGTGTGGCTGGCATGGAGGCGGTTCACTCGCCTCAGACCAATATTGACCGATGAGGCGACACACATCCTGCTTTCGATGATGTCTCTCACAGGTGTATGCATATATATATATATATATATATATATATATATATATATATAGAGAGAGAGAGAGAGGGGGGGGGTAAAATGGATCGAATTGATCAAGCCAATGCCACTGTTACATTGCAGCGATATAACGAGAAGGAATGAGGAAAGGTTTAGTGGCACAAGTTTTGATGTTTTGGGTTGCAGTAATACCGACGGGATATTCTAGTTGGGGGGAGGCGAAGAGAAGAAAGTTGAAGTTCAAATGTTAGACTTCTTTTTTTATTATATATATATATATATATATATATATATATAGTTTTGCGTATAGCTCTCTGCACCACTTCTGTTGCTTAACTTTTTTTTTTTTTTGCGTTGCCTTCTTCTTAAGTATGTGCTTGTTTTTTTTTCCTTTTTGCAGTGTTCATTTTGATTAAGTGATTTTGGTGCATGGGTGCGGTCGAGCTCTATGCGCATGCACCACGCAGTGTGCCTGTCAACGAATCTTTCCGTCTTGTTTGTTTCATTGTGTTTTATTTCTTTTCTCTTAGCGTTTGTGCCAGAGCTTTTCTGGCTGCATTCGCAACCACAGTCCGACCAAAGGGAAGAGAGAAGTCGATGCGGGGCGCCGAGAAGGCTTTTCTGCAGGAGCAGGAGCATGTAGTCTACACCGGTGCTGTGCTGGTCCCATTTTGTGTCGGGAGTGTCACACTGCCGCTTTCGCTCTTCCATAAAGCCTCGCAGACCTCGGCAGCATGCATTCCGCCCAACGCAACATCGACTGTGGTGACACCAACGCGGGACAGTGTCAGACAACGAAAACGGCAAACGGCAGGTAAAAAACAGCAGCCGGTAAAGCGTGAGCGGGGCGATGGAAGCGACGCACACGACTACAACACAGGCATCAGTCGCTGCACGCATCTACGCTACAGTTACCTTCGTGACGGGGCCAGTGCGTCACAAGACTTAGCCTATCGTCATTTGTGGCTTCTCAATTCTAATGAGACGTCTTTTTCTCATGAAGCTGTAGTGGATAATGAGGTGGTGAGAGGTGCGTCGCCGTTGTATGCACTTGTGGATCGCGTTATCTTTAAGCTCCCTAGCAGCTTCCCTGAACCACATCGTGAGCTGACTCAGCCACCTTTTTTCGTTGTAGACGACACATGGGCAGAGCACGTGGTAGAAATAGAGGTACACTTTCGCCCATGGCTCGGTATTGCACCATTCACGGTAACGCACATGGTACCTCTGCAGAGGCGAGCGGATCTTACACCACAGCTGCTGAGCTCAACATTTGGGCAAGCTAGAGCGCCACCAACAATTATTCTCCCCTCTTTGCCTGTTACGAAAGCGACAGGATCATCATCAACAGCGACGCATTCTCATCAAAAATGTCCTAGTGCTCGAAAAACTGCGGCTCGCTCTTCTAGAGAGAAGAAAGAAATGGAAGAGAAGAAAAGCAGAATGGGAAGCAGCAGGAACAGTAAGATGGAAAAAAATGATGATAGTGGTAGTAGCTATGTTGAAGACACTGAAGAGGGAATTACCACGACGAGGGATGCGTGCATTTACCTGGAGGATCTGGAAGAGGCCCCTATCGTCGCTGAGAGAAGAGATGCGATACGGATCTTTCACCCGACACTAAGGATTGTACGGTACTTGGCCGCCGTGCGAGCAATGCCTTCCCCCCCTCCCGAAATTCCGCCATCATTCTGTATTTTTCCCGGAAGGGGATCAGAGTCGACGCACGTGCGTATGGAGGAGCGGCGGGGCAATGACAGGGATAGCAATCGCATTGTAGTGCATGATGAGGAAGATACACTTCCATCCTGGTGCTTTCCTTTTGAGCCCATAATGCACGCACACGAGCCAAAACGACAGGAAGGGGCTGTTCTTGCTATGCGGGCAGTCTTGGATGCGTTACAGAAGGAGCAGGCTGAGCTACAGGAAGGTATCGATCAAAAGATCCATTCCGCAACGGTCAATGCGCAAGAGCTGCGGAGTGTAATTCAGCACATGAGAGAGACCTGTGTGTTGCTGCAGAAGGTGGAGAAGCATTAAGGGAGAGGAAGAGGATGTGAGGGTCCCGACACACGACAAAAGGTACAACTTCTGCTGGCGCTGTGAGGGGGGAGTGGTGTCTGATACGGATGTGTCGTCACGCGATAACGCATCGCTTCACATTACACTACTTCCCCTTCTCAGACACTCTTCTCTCATACTTTTTTTTTTTTCTTTTCTTTGCTCAGGTAACCAAGGGTGTGCTAAGGAACCCTGTACTGGAGGTGGCAGTAGTAGCGGGGTGTATTTTATCTATTTTCAATATATGGAAATGTGCAATAATAATGCTCCGCTTGACGCCATCGTCTTCTGTGGGCCATCGGGTGTAGGGAAAGGAACACTTCTGGGGCGACTGATGAAGAAATACGCAGAACAGTTTGGCTACTCCGTGTCGCACACAACGCGTGAACCGCGGCAGTGGGAGGTGGATGGGCGCGAGTATCACTTTGTTGATCGGTCTAAAGTCCAACAGCTACAAGAAGAGGGTCAGTTCTTGGAATTGTGTGAGGTCCATGGCAACCTCTATGGCACCACCTTGGCCGCTGTGAAGGCCGTCCAAAACAGCGGTCGGATCTGCATCATTGAATTAGATGTTGAGGGTGCTAAGAAACTTCGCGAAAATAGAAATAACATGAATCTGCTGTACATATTTGTTACCGCCCCATCGTTGGAAGACCTTCGGGATCGCATTAAAAAGCGAGGCGCTGATAACGAAGAGACTGTGCAGCGCCGTATGCAAACTGCTAACAAAGAGTTGGATTTTGTGAAGACGAACCCTGAATTCTTTACGTACATTCTGGTAAACGAGGATCTCGATGTAGCGTATGTGAACCTTGTGCGTATCCTCAATGAAGAGTTGGTGAAGCGCAACATGAAAGGGTTGATGAGCGATTAACAAAAAAAAAGTTCGTTACTTTCCCCCACTAGGCTGGTCTCTGAGAGAAGTCGTAGAATAACGAGAAGAGAATATGCGGTGCGGTTCGTATCCCGAGTAGCCCCCCCCCCCCTGAGCATCGTGATCGAGCGAAAGGGAGGGGAGGTGGGGGCACGGCGATGAGAACGGAAAGGGTGAAGAAATGCACATGCGGAAAGGCATAGAAAAGAAAAAAAACAATAAGAAAAGGAGGAGGATGGGTGGTGAAGGTGAAGGTGAGAAATGCGACACGACACAAAATAAAGTAAAAAATGTGAGTGGCACTTTTTGGGTTGCGGTCGGTATGCGAGTCTTGTAGCCTCCTTCTGTTGGCTTCTGTGCTTTTCTTACTTCCTCCATTACCACCTGCCTCTTGTCTTTACGTTCGAAAATATTTCTTTAAAAGTCAATTTTTTTCCCTTCTGATCCGCACACAAATTAAACACACACACACACACACATTCCCTCTCTGTGTGTACTCTATCAACATTCTTCATTGCTCCTCTTATTGCTGCTGCCTCGTGTTGGTTTGTCTTAGCCTTCTCTCTCTCCCCCTCCATCGACCGGTGTGTGCTGGGGCCGGTGGACGCCCTTTAGAGACGTTTAGCAGCGGCCTCATGATAGCGAAGGAAACGGCAGCCCCCCTGCCGTCTATCGTCGAGGGTGTCGAGTTTATTTCTTCAGGTCGTTACATTCCCTTACCGGAGACACTGTGGAAGCTTCGAAACCGCTTCCCAACCGTGACACGTTCCGTCCTCTTGCAGTGCGTACGATGTCATCGGTGGGTGGCACAGCCAGTGGTGGATTCCCCGCCTGACGAAGTGCCAACTTGTCGAATACCCAAGGATGGGGCTGCAATAGAGATACCGCAGCAACATCAGCCGAAGGGCGAACGAAAGCGAAGGCGGCAGAGCGATAAGGAAGAGTCTAAAAATGAATGGCGCTCTCCTCGATTGCGCCAGCACTACGAGAATGTAGTTGATGTCAAGCCAATACAACAGCCACATCAAGATAAATCCCAAATAACTCCCTCATATTTCATACCGAATCCTGCAAACTTTACGTGTCAATGGATTTACTGTGCGTTGGACGATGTATGGGCAGACCTGAGAGAGCAGTGGCTTGGGGAATTATACGCCGCTATAGATAGTGTCAAGGGTGAAGAAGAAGAAGGTGGTGCCAGCAGCAGCAGCAACAACAACAACAATTGCGAGAGTTCGAAGCAGCACCGTCTTCAGCAATTGCAGAAGCAGGAACGAATAAACGAAGACCTGAAAAAAGAACTTCATGGACGACGGAGTGAGCGCATTGCCCGGAAACCGACTGGTGGACCGGAATCGAGGAAGGAAAATCTCTATTTACAGGAGTCTTCCCTAGAGCCTTCGCATGATGGACGGATCACACAGCACGTCAACACGCTTATTCATCACGATGAAGCTGTAGTGGCGTCATTCTGTTGGATCAGCTGTGACAGTTGCGGCAAGCTACGCCGTGTGCACCAGCCTTTCCCTGGTGGGGCGCCGTTTGTGTGCTCGCTTGCGTTGAACATTAGGTCCTGCAGCGTACCAGAGTTGGAAGGACTTAATGCTGTTTTTGCTGCTGAGATGCTAGAAACTTTTGCGAATGAAAAGATACAGGGCGTTTCAGGTGATATGGCTCTGCGTGACATAATTGAGGCACGAGCTTCTGTTGCCATTTCTTCTACTACTGTGTCAACAACCACGAGTCGTCGTGGTTCTCGAGGTAGTGCTGCAGGGGTGCGTCATGCACGTGGTGCAGCCGTCTCACTCGAGTCTTCTCTTCCGTTTCTCCGTGAGCTGACCCTGGCGCTGCGCAAGAGGTCACTTGGTGCGTTTGCTAAAAATATCATGGCGATCCCGCAAGAGGTGCGTGCAAAGCGGGAGTCGGTGGTGCGGGCCTCCTATTCGGTGGTGGAGGGCAGTAGTCGAACCAACTCGCCCCCGTCCAAGAAAGATGGTTGGGGAAGTGACCTGCTTGAAACATGTGAGGTAGGGAAGAAAGACGCCGCAGAAATGGGGCTGAGGCCCGAAAAGAAGCAAAAGAAGGAGCGGGAGCTTCAACACGATGGGCATTCGGGGTGCTTGGCATTTTGTGACTCATGGCGCATTGGCGGTGGGGCGGACACACCACGTGGCTCGCTGGAGGCGGAACCCTTGAAGGTAATGCCTGAAGCCATTGAAGGGAGAAATGAACAGTCGCAACACCCCGTTGTTCTGAGTTT
The DNA here is from genome assembly GCA_030849675.1 of Trypanosoma platydactyli. Classification (NCBI taxonomy): domain Eukaryota; phylum Euglenozoa; class Kinetoplastea; order Trypanosomatida; family Trypanosomatidae; genus Trypanosoma; species Trypanosoma platydactyli. The sequence continues at coordinate 7,926 of JASANU010000826.1, read as the reverse complement.
AAAGACCGAGACAAACCACTGCGAGATGGTCGCTGGACCGAAAAGCAGCAGCGACTGGACAAACGGCACATGTGTCAAGAAGAAAGATATAAATGGGGCGCCGTTAATTGCTGAGACGTCTTCGGAAAGGACTAGTAGAAGGAAGCACATGCAGAACCAGCTAAAACAGGACGAAGAAAATATCATCGATAACACCGGCATCAACGTCACCGAGAAGAACAGTGACCAAGCTAGGAACAACAACAACGGTGGCGGAAGCAGCAACAGCGGTGCAAATGCTCTCGGTAAACGAAACACTGGCCGAAGTGCCAATCGGGTGCTGAAAAACCAGGACAACAATGCCAACGTAAAAAAAGAGGATTTGGAAGTTATACATTGGGTCTGTTGTGATTTGTGTAACAAATGGCGCATCGTGCCAGAAAAAATACCAGAAGAGACTGATTGCTGGCACTGCGTGATGCGTGCGGATGGAACGACGTGCGACGACACCGATGATGAGGTTTGCATAGAACGAAAAAAGAGGCAGCAACGGGCTCGTAGGATGCCGAAGAACACAAAGGGACAATAGGGCCTGAGTTCATATATAAAGTGGCTCTTGTTGTTTCTGCGGTGGTAGTCTCAGCGGCTGATGTTAGATGACTAGAACAAAGGCTTCCTTCTCTTTTTATCCTATTTTGCACCCATTTCTCGCTATTCTCATGTAAACACACACACATAGGCACACACTCAAAAGAAGTGGCTCATTTTTGTTTCTCTCTGCCTTCACCGCTACTATTACTGCCGCTTCTATTTTTTGCTCTCTCTCTCTCTCTCTCTCTCTCTTTCTCTCTATCGCATCATTTCTGCTCACCCACGCACACACACACAATAGCTGCAGAAGGAAGAGACAGTAAAAACTGAAGGAGCATCAACGTGTGTGTGTATATATACATACATACATCGCGTTGGGTGCTGGTCGAGTCAGGGAGAGGTGGGGCGAAAAGGGGAAAAGGAAGTGGAGGTGGACAGACACATCGGCCCCCGTTCGTGCTGTGGCGACAGGGAAGATCGTAGCCAGGTAGAGAGAGTGTGTGTGTGTGTGTGTGTTTGTGTTGACAAGGAAAACTAAAGGGAAAAAAGAGCAAACTTCAAGTCGACGAGAAAAGAAAAAGAAAAAAGAACGTTTATTGCACTGAGCATCTCTCTGCCTGTCTCAGCTTATTTGCTCTAGTCTCTGTGCGTGTGCGCATTTGGAGAGAAGGGTGTGTGTCATCTACAGACTGCATTAGCAAGGGGCAAAGGAGAAAAGTAAAGCAAGAAAAGGCTGCAAGTTTTTTTTTTTTTTGAGGGACACGTGAGGCTGAACCCCAAAAGCACAGAAAACCGAAAGGAAAACAAAAAGAGAGTTGGAGCGCACAAAAAAAAAAAAGGAGAACAAAAAAATAAAGAACAAAGGCACTTTGAAAAATAAAAAACTTTTTTTTTTGGCGGGGGTTGTGAGTGTTGGATAGGGTACGAGGGAAATAATGACCTTCACAACTTGCTTCGTTTGCGCGCGATGTGAGCATCCCATATGCGGCCCTGAGGATATTCTCGTAACGTCTGTCACCAGCGGTACAACACAGAATGCATTCATGTATGATCTGGAAGATTTGCTAGAACTGGAAACATCCGTTCCGTGCTACACCGGTGATGAGGTCGATGAAGTCAGTCTGGCGGTTTCTGAGAAGATACTCGCCGCGCCTTTTCCGCCGGCAGCGCGTCTTTTGGCACTTGAAGCCGTTGTAGAGTCGCAACGCTTTCAGCGGCAGCAGGATGTGAGAGACGATAGAGACTCATTGCGGATCAGCGAGCGAGACGATAGTTTGGCAGACGCTTCCTCATCGGGCAGCGCCGCTGAGAGCGCTGTTGGGGAGTTACCCACTCAGAACAGTGGTGAACCAGTGCGTACGGAATATATTTCCTCTAGTGGTGGCGCCTATCGTTCAGCAATGCGGTCATTGGCGCTTTTCAGGCGTGTAAAGGAAACACGCCTGGATCTAGTGTGCGTGAAAGAGGATGTACTTATGGGCGGTCTTGCTTGCTGCACCAAGGACCGTAGTGCTGACATCCCCCCAGGACCATCCTCACTAGCTTCAGGAATAACAACGGCGCCACGAGAAAATACAGGTGTTACCTCTGCTGTAAGTGGTGACAGTAGTGAAGACACTGAAGCCATCTTGCCATCTGTGCGGCACGTGCACGCCATTTTTGAGGCAGCGCAACGTCCTCCTCCACGGACACGGTGGCTCACGCACCCAGGAAACTTTGATGTGGAGGAAGCCTTTATTCATGTACGGCGCCGCACAAAGACAGCGCGATGCCCCTGGTTTGAAGCTTATGATTGTCGCGAACGGTTGGAATGTCCCGATTGCCACCTTGGCCTCGGCTACTTGTTCATGAAGAAGGGGGAAGGAATTGGCGCGTCAGAAATGGCGTCCGGGGTGACTGGTGCTCCACCGTGCGATGCCGAGTCTGAGGATGTAAATCCCGAAAGGGCTCATGAGCCGCACCAGAAGAGGGGTCGGAGGGAGGACCAGATGCGGTGCGATGAAGAGGATCAACAAGAGGGCCAGGAAGGGCGAAATGTGAACAGCGCAGAGCAGTTTCCTGCCACCTTTGTGGGCCTAGAGCTCAAAAAGTTACGACAACGAGAATGGGGACTCCGTGACTTTCAAAAGCGATATCAGCAAGCTAAGGATCTCAAGACCTTCCGCGAACTTTTTCCAGAAGCTGAGGAACTCGAAACCCTCTACGGCCGCCTTACAGCACTTCGAACGCAGTCCGAGCTTTACAACAATCTCCTCCGGAAGCATAAGGAGCAGAATGATGTACAAAGTGCGCTTCTCCAGAGCCAGAAAGAACGCATAAACACCTATGAGGAGAAGCTTGTTACCATGCAGCAAATCATCGAAGCGCAACGGACACAACTGGAAATGCAAGGTCAGCAAATTAAGCAACAGGAACAACTGGTGCGGAATCAAAAGAGCCAAGTGGTTACACAACGACACCAAATTTACGTGGAGCAACTTCTTTTGAGCGAACAAAGTCGGACAATTGTAACACAACGTGAGCAACTTTCTCTCATACAGGCTCATCTGCGTGCCCAGATAATAAAAGAACGACTAGAAGAGCGATGTGGCCAGCTTACTACACTTATTTCTCAGGCAGAGGAGCAGAGGCAGGCACAAAGATCTACACCATCTTCGACTAACGAATGGATTCAGCACCCTCCTCGCACCCCCCTTCCACCACTACATCTTCTTGGGATTGTAGGTCATGACACGCAAGATAATGAACCAGCCCATCCAGAGAATTCTGAGGAGAAGGATTCAGTTGTCCAGTCACACCATTCAAGTCAAAGCACTGTGGTACCGCCTGTTCACTCCAGTACTGTGAGCGATGGCAACGAAAGTAGAAACGGGGCGGAGAGAGAGACACATAGGTGGGCGATGAAGACGCCTTCGGCAGTAGCAACAGGTGTTCGAAGGGAGAATCGTCTTTCCAGCAGTAGCACTACCACCAGCACTAAAAACAACAACGGCAGTGGTAGCAGCAGCAGTAAGGACATGAAACTATCAGAGCGCACGGCAGGAATTATGCCAAGGCTGGCGGAAGAGCGCAAACAGCAGAGCACCTACACGGGAACATTACGTTCAACCACTAACAACAACAGCAACAACAACACTGGCACCACTACCGTCTCTACCAACACTGCCTCATCCACGGGCAGTAACTCGAAGAACATTGCGAAGGCGGGAGATGAATCTCAAGGTACTGATGGTGCTTAACCACCGCAGTTGCACGCCCCCCCCCCCCCTCAGCAGTAAACAACACATGCTCCCGTTTTTGTGAAGGCAGTGAACAAAATGCAAGTCTTAAAGTGAATTTGAAACTTGGGACCCTAATATCTTTTATTTTGGTTTCTCTTCTTTGAAAGGCATCTATGTACCATGATGTGCAGCACACACATGCACGAAGCCGAAGGAGGAGATGATTATATGCATATGTTGTTGCTTGTGCACGATAATAAATGCCATATCAACCTCCATATACTCCACAGCCCCCCCCCCACAAAAAAAAAAAAAGTATAAGGAAAAAGGAGGATGCTGCAAAGGAATCTGTAGAAAATGCACTAAATGTTCGATTGCATGCACTGAAGCGAGTTAGTGGGAATACTAGGTTCTGTGAGTAAACACGTCACTGATCGCATGTTTATATATATATATAAACAATGAGGAGGTGGCTCTTGCGTGTGTGTGTATTTATCTTCGCGCTATTGTTTAGACTCTTTTTATTGGCTGTCGTAAGGGAGAACATGTTTTCCAATCTGGGAGGGACGGCACAAGAAGAGGTCTCTCTGAGCTCCTGTCAGTAACCGTGAAGGAAATTGGAAGCAACAGAGACGAAAGAAGCCAGATGAAATCCCCCTTGTCTCCTCTACCAACACCACCACCCGAGAAAAAAAAAAAGAGGGTGTACAGACGGGTGGGTTATGCATCAACAAAACTAACAAAAGCAAGTGGCGGGGAAGTTCGGGGAAACAAAATGAGGGAGAGAGCACTCAAATGAACAAAAAAGAACTCTTGAAGTACTTCTCACCGTTGCCGAGCGGATTTGATGTGTTCTTTTCTTTTCGGTAGTTTATTTATTTTTTCCTCCTCTGTTCTTCCCACCCAACACCTTTGCGTGTAGTGGCGGTTGCGGTAAGTAACCGCTGGGGAAACAACGAAGGTAGACGTATATGGCGTCAAAGACTGTTGACGATGAAAAAAACGATCTTCGCACAAAAATTAATGTTTTGGAGCTCGAACTCAAACAGCGCAACGCGGAGTGTGTAAGGCTTCGTGATGAAGCACTACAAGCTGTAGCGTTGAAGAAGAAAGTTGACTCCCAACATGAAGTAATTGTGGGACTGCGCAGCGAACTCGAGTATGCCCGGGCGGCTCATGCGTCCGCATTAGAGGCTCTCGAAAAGGAGAAAAAGCAAAGCCGTGATCGGGAGCACTATGAGCGCATGCAAAGAGTGGCGATGTGTCTCTCCGCTGATGATTCCGCTCCAAAGGTCCCTGCACCGTTGAAAATCGGGGCCGAAGTAGGTGGCATTGTGCCGACCAGCAGCGGGCCACAAGTGGTCTGTAAAAGCTCCAATATTTCTTCCATCGGCTTCGCTCCTGTAGAGCGCCCAGTGGACTTTCTTGGTGGTGTGCACCGTTTTTCGAAGCAGCCGGGCCAAGAAGATTATCAGATCTATTCTAAAGAGTCAACTAGAGGGATGAGGGTGCTGCCAGGTTTTGAAACTGGTACACCGATGCCCGATAAACACACTGATGATGATTATGATGAGCTACAAGAACGACTGAAGGCATTACGGAGGCGCTAGGGGAGGAATCACAGGTGACGGGATGAACCGCACATCCGTATGCTAGTTGATGATGCGGGGATGAGGTTGGCTCCCCGCATTTCTTCTTGTTTCTCAACTCGGTTTGCCTTTTTTTTTTTTTTAAGAATAGCCTCGTGACCATAAGTAAAATCTCATAGTGTGGTTTGACGTTGCTTCGTGTTTCCCTCTTCCGTATTCTGTCCCGCTCCTCATTCCACCTGTTGGGTGAGAAATTGTTATTGAACGGTCTAAAGAGGTGTTTTGGCATTTACGTTTTTTTTTGTTTTCCACTTTATTCTCTTACTTTCTCCTGATTATTTCTTCTGGGATTTTATTTTGTTGTTGTTGTTGTTGTTGTTTGCAGACGGCTTGACTTGGTCCAGCCGCAGTTGTGCAGGTTTTCACGGTGGTTTTAATCATCGAGGAATAGTGAGGCGGCAATCCGATTGCCCACAGATGAGTTGCTGCGGGTTGTTCGAGCAGTTTCTGTTTTTTCTCGCGCTGACGGGTTTGGTCTTCCCGAATGCAGCAGCGCGTGCCTCACCAGAGTCGGGTATTTTTTGCTCTCCGTTGATCGTCGAACCGAATCAAAAGTCATACTGTGTTGTTAGTCTACGGGGTTTACAGGAGGACCCGAAAACGGTGTTTAGATTAGAAGGGCTCTCTGTTACTGCACACGCTATCATACCCAGTGCCGTAGTGTATGTTAGTCCATTGCGACGAGGCGATGACGAGACAACGGCGATGTTCGAGGTTTCTGCCTCGGAAGGCACAAATATCCGGGTGGAAATCATGTACACTTTAGGAGCGCGAAGATTTTCCATTCGCGACAACAGTTTGACGCTCCTCGTTTTATTTTCGCCGGCGACGCGCATGGGGCCCATAACATGCAACATCGCTCCTAATGGTCTTGAGCTTCGCAGTACAGCAACCTGCCGTGCTGTGCTGTATGATGTGAAGAACCGTTTCGCGGTTGTGCATGAGAACGAGGTCGTGTTCTCTGAAGAGCGAGGATTGGGAAATTTTTATTTTATATCAGGTAAACAGGAACTTGTTTTTAATTTTACAGCAGTGAGTTCCCCGGATATTGAAGCATCATTCTTTTCCCTGCGGGTACGGCTCGTAAAAAGCAATACTGCCTTCTCGGTCAGGTTCCCTCTCCTATATCCACAATTGTACCCTGTGGCACCCATCTGCTCGTTGGTATGCTCCAATAAAACCGCCCCGGCAAGCTGCTTGCTGCAAGCTGCAGATGAAGTGGGGCCCGTTCGATTGGATTTGAATCATTTTCGATTAGCGATATTTATCTTCATTGGAGAGATGGGGGATGGTGAATGGGTGGATAACACGAGCGCCTTTGACATCATGTCTCACCCCCTTTCTTTGCCGAGCACAGCGTCTATCACATGGAGACTCAAAGTCAACAACATAACGAATTGGAGCCGCTTGCAAGTTTACACCACTTCCTCTTTTATGAGAGGTCTCAAGAAAAACCGGGAGGTGCGGGGTTCGCCATTTGTTTTTCTCCCAGGAGTGAGGCCAAATGCAGCATACATGTCATTGCGAAGCTGTAGGAGCTCATTCGTTGTTAGTGGAAGCTACACCATGTGTTGTGCCGATCTTTATAGCGGTGTCGCTGGTAACACAAGGCATTATCATCTCTCAAGCACTCTTGGGGCCAGATTCGAGCAGATAAAATACGTCGCCACAGACTCCGCCTCCCATACTGTGGCAATTTCCTTTCTGTACATTGCTCCCATTGTGCAAAATCGGTCCATTGACTTTATTACACTCCGTGTGAATGGGCGAAATTCCATTCAATCCCCGCACCGTATAGACGTGCTTCCGCTGAAAATGGAGGAAAGAAGTGATTCCGACGAAGCAGGCGGATCACAAAACGCTGCAATTATCGCTTTGGGGCTTCTCTTCTTTGGCACCATCATTGTTTATGGATGTTTACTGGTGGTGAAGCGCAGCATGCAGATGAATCGCATCTCCAATGAGCGGGCAATTCGAAATGCCACGAGAGAAATGACATCCGAAAGTATACGGGCCCTGAATGGGCAGGTGGTCTCTGATACTGTACGGCAGGAAAATAGCTGCCGGGAATTTAAGAACAGCTGAGGGCGGCAACGAGTGAAAAAAAAGAGGTAACACCAACGTGTATACATATATATATATATATATATATATATATATATATATTGTGTGTATGGGCCTCAGGAAACCGCTTTCGAATTGTTAGACAAAAATTTTTTTGATCGCCTAAATGACAGAACAGCATCGGAAGTAAATTCGTAGGTGTATGGGACATTTTTATGCGTTGCGGTCATTTTCTTGCATTCGCCATGTCTTGACTTCCCCCCCCCCCGCTGTGGTTCTGATTAGAATAAAAAAAGATAGGGAAGAAGTCAACGCTGGTCTGGCATTTTTTTCGAGTCTTCGGTGCACAGGCTTTCGGTTGGCACTGCTGCGTGGTGTAGCACCTCTGGCTCAGTACCACTGGAGTGTTTCTGTCGAGAAGC